>CAUYQG010269206.1:0-16114 GCA_963574415.1 Tarsius wallacei
TGTGGCAATTTCTAAAAGATCTAAAAGTCGACCTTCCATATGACCCAGGTGTCCCACTTCTGGGAATATACCCAGAGAAACTCAAATCACTCTGTGAAAAAGATACCTGCACACGCATGTTTCTTGGAGCATTATTCACAACAGTAAAAACATGGAACCAACCATGCTGCCCGTTGAAAATGGATTGGGCTTAAAAAAAAAATGTGGTACATATACACAGTGGAATATTATGCGGCTATAAAGAAGGGCAAAATTATGAACTTCGCAGCAACTTGGATGGACTTAGAGTCTATAATACTGAGTGATCTATCACAGAAACAAAGAACTGTGTACCACATGTTCTCACTCATAAGTGGACCTTGAATAGTTTTCACAATACTATAGAGGAAAGGGATTGGCCGTAGTGGGAAACTGCCAGGGGAGGGGGAGCACACCTCATCAACAAGGGTATCTGAAAAATGAACATTTGTATACCTAACCCTGAATTGTGCCCCATATCTTCAAAACTAAAAACTAAAAAAAAAAGAAACAAAGACAATGCATAAAATGGGTTTCCAAAGAAAATATTAGCAAATCATGTGCAAGGTCAGACTCTAATATCTGAAATATATGTATATATTTTAGATTAGAAAATATAGTTTATTTAGAAAGTAAATTAGAGAGAGATGGAAGATTATTCACCTCCCCAAGGTAGGTGAATAAAACCCAACTCAACAACAAAAAGACAAACCATCTGATCAAAAACTGGGCAAAGAACTTGAATAGACATTTCTCCACTGAAGATACACAAATTAACAACACATGAAATATGTTCAACATACTTAGTCACTAGGGAAATGAAAATTAAAACCACAAGTAGGTTCTACTTCACAGGCACTAGGATAGCTATGATAAATAATATAACAGAAAATTACAAGTGCCGACAAGAATGTGGAGAAACTGGAACCCTGGTACACTGCTGGTAGAAATGTAAATGTGGCAACCACTATAAAAAATGAATGGGCAGTTTCTCAAAAAGCTGAACAGAATTATCATACGATCCATCAAGTCCGCTCTTAGCTATATACCAAAAAGAACTGAAAACAGGATTCAAACAAATACCTACACAGAAATGTTCATAGAAACATTATTCACAACAGCCAAAAAGGAGAAACAATCCAAGTATTCATAAATAAGTGCATAAATTAATTGTAACCTATGCAAACAAATATTATTCAGTCATAAAAAGGAATGAGGTTATGACTCATGCCACAACACAGATGAGCCTTGAAAACATTGTGCTAAGTGAAATAAACCAGACACAAAAAGGTGAATATTATATGATTCCACTTATATGAAATATCTAGAATAGGCAAATTTATGGAGACAGAAAGAAGATTAGAATTTACCAGGGGCTAGAGGGAGGAGGGAAGGGGGTATCATTGCTTAAAGGGTAAAGAATTTCAGATTGGGGTGATTAATAAGTTCTGGAACTAGATAATGGCGATGGCTGTACAACACCGGGAATATACTCAATGTCACATAGTTGTATACCTTTTAAATGATTAAAATGTTAAATTTGTTATGTAGATTTTACCACAATAAAACATTTTAATAAAATACATAAGCGTTTAAAATCTCCTTAAACCTAGATTCCTCTCTTTCTACTCTACTCCAGCCCTCTTTACTGTAAAAATTCTTGAAATAATCGTAACCTCCACCCCTGCTGTAACTCAGCACCACCTCCCTCACCCCTCCGCCTTCTCTGGTCCCCCATCTCTCCTCACCTGCTTTCCACCAAGGACACCACTCAGCACTTTACTATCAAATCCTTCTCTGTTATGCTCACTGACCACTGCCTCATTCTAAAAATACCGCTTTCCCTTAGTTTCTTGAAATGACACTCGGTTTCTCTCCTCCCTTTCTGACCCACTTCTGCTCAGTTTTGCTTTTTAGTTGTTTTGTTTTGTTTTGTTTCTGTTTTGTTGGTTTGGTTTGGTTTGATCGTGGGCTGTTTAATCACTGTTAATTCTTTTTTTTTTTTTTTTTTCCTCAGGTTCCATTTTTTGGGCATCTTTTGGTCCCATCCTGTGGACTTTTTCTAGGCTTATTCATCCCCTTTCCCAAAATGTCAATTAAAACAGATGTGTTTCTCCAAACACCCACTGCCTTTTTTATCCTTATCTCAGTGAACTATTCCATCATTCACCCAATTCTAAGCCATAATATTATCTTTCACGTTTCCCTCTCCCCATCCCCAAAGAAGTTATTGCTTCTTCAGTAAAGGCTTCTCCAGAACAGGAATCCTTGAACTCCTAAAACTTTCTACCTCTTCTCTAAGGGTGCTCTTTATTTACCCCTTTCATTGTTTTTATGGTGCTTTATTATAATTTTGTTTCCTTGTTATTTTTCCCCATCCCCAAATGCAATTCATTTCAGACTCCTTAAAGATAATATCTAACTTATACATCATTGCATATCAGAACTCAAGCTTAGTTCTTGACACAAAAGTAAGCAGTCAATACATACTTGAGTAATAACTATTTCTGGATTATGAATTGATAACCACGAAAGCAAAGGATCTCTGTTAAATATATATTTAGATGTGGTGATTTCAGTACATTAGTGAGCTTTTTATTAAACCAGAAATAATAATTTATTATGTCTAGTGTTTTCCACCAAAAATTAATTTTTGTTTTATTTTATAAATAAATTCCACCAATAATAGATTAACTGCTATTAACTGAAACTTAACTATTGTTTTCTTATATATTTCCAGTTGATCCATAATCATGTATTATATCATAACCCTGTAAAAGACCCAAAGACCAGTTCTAGGTATTTATCCTGTAGAAACAAGTATAGCTAAAAATAAATAAGCTTCAGTCAAAATTACTCTAAACACTGTGTTTTCTCTCCAGTTTCTCCCTCTTTTTTTAGTTGTGGTAAAATTCATACAGTATGAAATTTACCATCTGAACCATGTTTAGGTGTACACTTCACTTTTATTAAGCGTATTCACATTGTTTTGCAGACAATCTTCAAAATGTTTCTACCTTGCAAAACCAAAGTTCTATACCCATTAAACAACAATTCCCCATTTTCCCTCTCCCCAGCCCCTGCTACCTACTATTCTACTTTGTTTCTCTAAACATGACTACACAAGACACCTCATATAAATAAAATCATACAGTATTTGCCTTTTTATGACTAGCTTCTTTACATATAGTATCATGTCCTCAAGGTTCATCCATAGTGTAACATGTGTCAGAAATTCCTTCCTTTTTAAAGCTGAATTATATTCCATTGTGTATGTGTGTGTATACCACATTTTGTTTATCCATTCATCTATCAACTGAAATTGGGTTGCTTCCACCTCTTGGCTACTATGAACGTTGTCTCTGGTTTCTTTTAATACCAGAAAATTTAAAAATGATATTGCAACCTTTAAAAATAAAGAATGAAAAGTTTACAGAAAAGAGAAGAATTTTACCATGTGTATATTTATTGCTTTTTTCTCTATATATTATTTTTAGATGAAATTGTATCTTTGTGACTCACACTTTCACTAACAGACATATGTTCAACACAATCCAAACATCATGTCTGTTCTAAAAATGAATATTCATTCACTTTAATAACAAAGTAGCTCTTTTTAGTTATATTTAGAAAAAACTTACTTTGGGAAAGACTTTTACTAATTGCTGAGTTATATTTGATTGACATATCACAAAATACTTTATTTCATGCATGAATACATAAATGACTACTAGTCCTTTGGAGATGTACCTGAGATTTGCCACCTAAATTTGCACAGTCCAGAGACCCCCTGAGATTGGGAACAAAGACAAGAAAAAATGAATACGTTGAGAACACAATTCACAATTATAAAACTTCTGCAATCTGTCTTTACTCACTGCTCTCAGATGCATCATTGTCAGCATCTGACCCCGTTAGGTGGCTGATAAGAGGATTTTGAAGGCCAGCAGATTTTATTTTTAACCTCCCCATATGGTTGACCTTCTCATTTCAATGCGAGCATCATCTGCAGAGATGATCATCAAATGGCAACTCCTACCCTAAAATGTTTTGGGTAATTTGGTCAACTCAAAAGTGATGCTCAGTTAAAGAACAATATGTGCAGTGTGATCTCCTTTTTACTTAAAAGTTTGTACATAGATACATTTTAAGCGGTCTGTAAGGCTACAGACAAAATACGAAGAGTAAGTTACTGAAATCGGAATTAAAAGCATTTTTTTCAAACTGTACAATGTTCTGCTTGTATAATGAAAACAATTTTTTAAAATAACTTTTACCAATAAGATTTTCAATCAGTTAAATGTTTTCAATGTAAAATATAAATGGTAATTAACATCTCAAATTTAAAACTGGGCTAAAACACAGAAAGAAAAGTCAATGCACTTTACAAAAACATACAACTGTACACTGATGTACTAATATTTCAAATCTAATATTAGCAATACCAGTACTCACCTAATATAACATAGTATGTTATTATGTTTCTCAAACTTAAAAAAGATACAAACTATTTTATCTGTAGTTTATAGTCCACAAGTTTAGACCCTCATGAACCATGAAGATAAAAACAGCAAAGATGATGTTCCATGTATAAAATTTTTACATATAAAAATAACATAAAATCATTCATTCATTTATTCGTTCAACAAACATTTAAGAGACAGCTACTTGCCCCAAAGACAGATTCAAAGAAGTATCTTTAAAGAGAGAGATGAGAAAACCAATCTCAATATATCATGGACTTCGGTCAAGTGTCAAAGACAGAGGTTAGCATGTTCTGAGAACAGATAAGTAGTTCCTGAGAGTGGAAGAGAAAGAGGCTGGGGGTGCAGAGTGGAACAAGCACAGAATTCTTTCCTGAGAATCAGGAAAGACATCCCCCAAAGAGGCCAGTAAGTTAAATGCTAAGAATGAGTAAAAATTCATCTGGGATTGAGCCCCGCAATTGTGAAAGAGGCCTGACAATTCTCTAGGCAAAGAGAATAACTTGGGCAAAGCCACAGAGGCTGGCAAAAATTGTTTTAAAAATTTTAGTGATTGGCAGTAGTGGGAAACTGCCGGGAGGGGGTGGGATTGGCATTAAGGAAAACTGCCAGGGGAGGGAGGGGCACACCTCATCAACAAGGGTACTTGCATAATACACATTTGTATAACTAACCCTGAATTGTATTCCACATCTTTAAAGTAAAGGGAAAAGAAAATTCACAACAGCGCTAGCTGGTACACTCATGCTGATGGGTTCCTAGAACTCTTACCTAGCGGGGGAAGCCTGTACTACAAGGGTCCCACCCTCCAAAAGATAATTTTTTTGGGGGGGTCCCTGCTCATATATGAAAACATAATATATAAAATTTTTATATTCAAGAGCTACCCCAATATCTGACTATGTGGTTTATGAATCTCAATAAACATTTGAATTGAACGGAAAAAAAAATGACTCTTTGTAAGTTCTATTCCTCAATCCTGAGAAAATAAAATGTACAGCTTTACTTATTTCTACGAGATGAACTTTCAGTGAGCACTATTATTAATAAAGTAAAACAGTACAATTCTTTTGATATTTATGGTCTTCTGCTCATCCAGAGAATACCTTCATTTTTATAAACTAAGTTGTTTCTTCATTCATGTTCCTTTATAAATGTTCATCTGCTCAATACTTAGTAACTATACCATACACCAACTACAGGACAAAAGGATAATTTCAGGTATTTATCAAAGACAGTTTATAAAAATAATTATAATTTAAAAAAAGTTTCACCTCCTGGCAAAACTTGAATAAGGCAGCATTTAGCAGGGTTAAGGGGAATTCCCCATTCTCTATAGAGAGGAATTTAAATCAAAATACACTTTTTTCTGTTACGATGGTTGCAGTGTGTTTATAGAATATCTAAGCTATGAGAAAATATTCTCTGGTATTCATCAGAGAGAGCCCCTTCAAGCAATAGTACATTGTGACCAACAGAAACTTTAGAACAGGAATTAAAAGAGAGAAGGAGAAAGGACGGTTCTCCACTTGGGCACATTCTTGTACAAGGAAAAGCTTACAATAAGTTCTAGCTGCTGGCAAACACTGCTACTCGTTAATATTCTAGAAATCAATGAAATTTTAGGGTGTACCTGGTATGTTCAACAGTTCAAACTGCTTCTGTGCCCAAGTATTTTCAATTCTTAACAATAGCTGTCAAAATTTTAAAGATATGAAACTGGAACATAAAGGAGTTCTATCATTTCTATTACCTCTAAACATAGATACAACCAGATCCAGGTAGAACACGAAAAAATTCCAGATGAAAGTAGCCACTTCCCACTCTCTCACCCCTCTCACCCTCGGCCAAAAGAAACAAAATCATAATTCCTGTAAACTGGTGGCGATGTCTTTCATGACATAGTAATCTGGATGAAGAACTTATCAATGTGTTCCAATGAATATGTTTATTTTCAAAAATCATATTTGGGAGAGAGTTCCTAGAAACATACTCAACCATGCAATGAAAAAACTTACTCTGCCTAGCACCATCTGCTGATACACTTGCAGCCAATTTTCTTAATACAATAAAACACACAAGCCAAGAAATGTAAGGTAGGCAGCAGGATGTAACCACACCCACTATAAACGTATACTCAGTGAGATAGTCTTTGACAGATTCCTTAGCTATTTTGCAACAGAACATCACGGTGGACTGAACAAGTACTTCTGCTAGTTCCTCTGTCAGTTATATTTAATTTATCACAACATTATAAACCAGATTGGTACGCAATGGCAACAAAAACTATGAATTGCAGTTGTTCTTCATCCTATGATGGTAGGTGATATCATTTCAACACAAATGATTGACATTTGACATTAAGCAGTTTTCTGGGGAGAAGCTTGTGCACATCTCAATGGCACATCTGGTAGCTGCAGATGGTGCAGATCAGCATTTTTCCAGCAACGATGAGCCAAAGGTATCATGCAAAATAAGACTTATGCCTGATGTCAATTGTTCGTTCTCGCAAATGTTAATATAAAAATCTTCTAGAGATGGTTCTAATACGTACTACTAGTTCAAACTTCAGAGAAAACCCCAGAGAGCAATCCTGACTGCCCTGAATGTGGTCATGAATTAACTTCATTGCTATATTGTGTCCATGGCCACTATTGCTCTCCTTTCTTCTTGTGCAAAGATGGTCAAGTCTCCCGCTGGGGCTGCAACAGGTACACAATGGGAAGTCAACACAATGCATGCCCTTTATAATGCATGAAGAATTTATCTGGATTTTATGTGTGTGTGTTTACTATGTCCATATTACTGATATGTTTCATTCAAATAAGCATGATACAGAAAAATTGAGCACCTAATTTGTAGAAAAAAATAGCAAATACAATGATAATATAAGAACCTTTCCTCAAATAATTTAAAATCAAGAAGAAGAGTTCAAGTTATTAATATGTAGTCATGCACCACATAATAACATTTCAGACAACCATAAGCCACTTACAAGGGGTAAACCCCCAAAAACCAAAATTATCTTTTGGAAGGTGGTCTTCTTGTAGTACAGTCTTCTCCCACTAAGTAAGTGTTCTAGGGACCCATTGGCATCAGTGCACCAGTTAGCATTGTTGTGAGAGGCCGAGTTAGGCTTCATTAATTTTTTATTGAGATTCTTTCAACACATTTGCCCATTTCATGAAAGATGATTTACGAGAGCACTTTCCACACCACACTGAATGCTCAGCAGTTTTTGATCAAAAATACATGACCCACATGCCCCACCATCCTTATTCACCCGATCTCACCCCAAGTGACTTTTTGTTTGTTTGTTTCCCCAGATGAAAAATGTCCTCAAAGGGAAATGTTTTGCTGATGCGGAAGAGGTGAAACAAAAAAACAGCAGAAGTACTAAAAGGCATCAAAATGGATGGGTTCAAAAACTGTTTTGAGCACCTCGATAGGTGTTTTACATCAAATGGAAAGTACTTTGAAAGTGACTGAAGTTTAAACATGAAAGAATAAATACACAATGTTTTATAAATGAACTTTGGGGTTTTTTAGGTCTCCCTCATATACAACAGTGATCCCATAAGATCATAATATTATATTTGTACTGTACCTTTTGTATGTTTAGATTAACAAATACCATTGTGTTACAACCACCTACAGTATTAAGTACATACTGTACAGATTTGTAGCCTAGGAGTAACTGACTATGCCATATAACCTAGGTGTGTTGTAAGCTATACCATTATGTTTGTATAAGTACACTTTACAATGTTTTCACAACAATGAAATCACCTAAGGACACATTTCTCAGAACATATCCTTGTCGTTAAAAGACACATGAGTGTACAAAGTAATATGTCATAACTGTCATGTGTCTCATTCTGTAAAAGACTTGAGGCAATGTATAAATGCCATATGAGTGTAAAAGCATGGTAATAAAAGAAGGCCTATAGGAAGAAATATCAACTTTTATATGGAATTGTTGGAAAAATTATCACGAAGAGAAACACTATATGCTTGAAACTTGAAAAATATATTTTATTTTAATAAGCAAATATGTTTGAGAAAAGAAAAAAAAAAAGACCTAAGTGGTATAATTCAAGTCTAACAAGACAGCAAATCACAAGTGATACCTGAGGGAGCCTGCAACATCCATATTGACCAACAAGGTTAACATCAGTGGATAATGAAAATAAAACTCCACATGGCAATGAAACAGAGAAAGTAGAGGAGTGATACAAAACAGGTACTCCACACAAATCAGAAATTCAGCTCCCACATAGTGTATAATTTATTATTATTACAATCCTAAGTACTTTTATAGTTCACCTAGTTCCAAAGTCGCTAGTATTTATTTATATACTCTCAACCTTATTTCTAAAATAATTTTGAAAGTTCACAGAAAAGCATACAACATTGTATAAGGTGAAAATAACTTACTGAGTAAAGCTGGGCAAAGCCAGCTGTTTATTACATCAGTGATAGTAACCAAAGCCTTCTAATCATCTATCTCTACTATCCCCTAAGTTGTGTTCCCAATGTATACAAACACCCAAGTGTTCCAGGTTTGGGTTCTCCTCAGTTTACTAAAATCAGCAGCACTGGTCCTCTAATCCTTGATACTATTTGTTAAACTCATTTTAAAGCCAATGCCATTTTAAAGTGTAAATACTACTAGCTAATATGATGAAAATAGTCATTTTTAAAGGCTAATTATGTTTCTGATTTAAATTACAAAGAATACTACTCCCAAATCAAAATTTTAAATTAAGACTTGTCCTACAAAAAAGATACCTGCACACGTTTGTTGCAGCTCTATTCACAATAGCAAAAACATGGAATCAACCATATTGCCCATCGAAGTTGGACTGGATAAAAAAATGTGGTACATAAACACAATGGAATATTATGCAGTCATAAAGAAAAACAAACATATGGACTTCACAGCAACTTGGATGGATTTGGAGTCGATCATACTCAGTGATCTATCACAGAAACAAAGAACAGAGAGCCATATGTTCTCACTCACAAGCGAACCTTGAACAATTATAATACTATAAGAAAGGGATTGGCAGTAGTGGGAAACTTTCAGGGGAGGAGGGTAGGACTGGCAGTTGAGGGAAACTGCTAGGGACATACCTCATCAACAAGGGTAACTGCATAATCAACGTTTGTATACCTAACCCTGAATTGTACCCTATATCTCTATAAAAAAAAATAAATAATAAAATTTTTAAAAAAGACTTGTCATTTCAGTGTTCTCTGCCAGTGCTTATTCAAGTAATACATGAACAACTTTTAGTATTAGGGAAAGATGTCTTCATATATGTGGGAAAAAAAACTGTGAATCAACAGCTAACACCATTAATTAATAATGAAGAACAAAATGTATCCTTCAAGAGCTGCTGCTGTTCACTTTTTAGACTTTTTCTGAAGTTTTGACCAATATCATCGACATAAAAAAGAAATAAAGGATTCATATATTGAAAACAAAATGACAGTATCAATATCTGCTATATATATATATATTTGCTAGATGTAAATAGAAAAAAGCAATTGAAAGACTATTACATTAAGTGGTTATTGTCTTCATTGCATAAATAAATAAATAGGCAAATAAATAAAGTAATCCTCTATCTTCCCACTAATCATTAGCTACATGATCATTAAAAAATTACTTCACTTTGGTTTTCTTATCTACAAATATAGGCAAAAATATGAAATACATATTGTGTTTTTTTCCCAAAGAACAAAAAAAGGTTGTCAGGAAAATCAGACAAGTCAATGTATCGAATTGATTTTAGTTATGAATACATTCAAGTAAATCAAAGAAAGATTTTCAAGATGGAAAAAGGGACATAATTTCAAATCTATTGCTAATGTAAAGTAGGCTGCTAAATGACAATTTCATTATTCACAAATCCTTTTTGAGAATTTAGAAAATAAAATGGGTTCTTACCTAGCCTACTCTAAAAATCACTCAAAGACCCCTTTGTTCATCCAACAAGAATTTACAGATCATCTATTTTATGCCAGACATTTATCTAGGCTCTGAGGATTCAGAAGAGAGCAGAAAGAAACAGTGTCATTGTGGAGCATATCATCTAATAAAGGAGATAGGCATCAATTAAAGAATCACACAAAAATGGGTGTGAAATTATATGTGGTAAGACAATAAATGCCACACACAAAAAAGTATAAGTTTATTTCATTTTATTGAGCTTGACTTTATTGTGCCTCACAGATATTGCTTTCTTTTTTTTTTTTTAGAAATTAGAGGACTGTACCAACCCAGAGTCAAGCATGTCTATCAATGCTATTTTTCCAACAGCATGTATTCACTTCATATCTCTATTGTCACATTTTGGTAGATTTAGCAATATTTCAAACTTTTTCATTATTATTACATCTGTTGTGGTGATCTGTAATCAGTGACCTTTACTAATACTTATTATAATTATTTTGGGGTTCCATAAACTACGCCCACACAAGACAGTGAACTTAAATGTTGTGTGTGCCCTGCTGCTCCACTGACCTGCCATCTCCTCCTCCCCATTTCTCTTCCTCACTTTGGGCCTCTCTAGTCCCTGAAACACAATATTGAAGTTAGGCCAGTGAATAGCCCTAGAGTGTTCTCTAAGTATTCAAGCAAAAGGAAGAATCACATGTCTTTCACTTTAGATTAGAAGCTATAAATGTTTAGGCTTAATGAGAAAGGCATGTCAAAAGCCGAGATAGGGTGAAAGTGCACTAAACAGTTAACAAAGTTGTGAAGGTAAAGGGAAAGTTCTTGAAGGAAATTAAAATGCTACTCTAGTGAATACACTAATGATAACGAAGCAAAACAATCTTATTCTTAATAGGAGGAAATTTGTAGTGGTTTGCATAGAAGATTAAACCAGTCACAACATTCCCTTAAGCCCAAACCTAACCCAGAGCAAGGCCCTAGCTCTCTTCAATTCTGT
Organism: Tarsius wallacei; assembly: GCA_963574415.1. Classification (NCBI taxonomy): domain Eukaryota; kingdom Metazoa; phylum Chordata; class Mammalia; order Primates; family Tarsiidae; genus Tarsius; species Tarsius wallacei. The sequence continues at coordinate 11,465 of CAUYQG010269206.1, forward strand.
GAAGGCTGAGAGAGGTGACAAAGCTACAAAAGAAAAGTTGTAAGCTAGCATAGGTTGGTTCGTAAGGTTTAAAGAAAGAAGCTGCATCTTTAACAGAAGAGTGCAAGGGAAAGCAGCACGTGCTGATGGAGCAGATACAGCAAGTAAGCCAAAGATCTAGAAGCTTCATAGCATCAGAAGACAAGCTGACTCTCTTGTTAGGGGCTAATGACTTTCAGTTAAAACTAACGTTCATTTACCATTCTGAAAATCCTAGGGTCCTTGACAATAATGCTAAATCTATTCTGCCTATGCTCTAGAAATGGAACAACAAAGCCTGGATGATGGCACAACTCTTTACAGCATGGTTTACTGAAAAGTTTAAGCCCACTGTTGAGACCTACTTCTCAGAAAAAAAGATTGCTTTCACAATGCACTGCTCAGTGCAAATGCATCTGGTCATCCAAGAGCTCTGATGGAGATGAACAAAGAGATTGAGGCCATTTTCACCCCTACTAACATGATATCTATTCTGCAGCCCCATGGATCAATGAGTAATTTCCAATTTTAAGTATTTTTATTTAAGAAATTAATTTTGTAAGACTGTAGCTGCCATAGATAGTGTGATTTTTCCAATGGATCTAGGCAAAATCAATTGAAAACTATCTGGAAAGAATTCATCACTCTAGATACTATTAAGATTTATAATTCATGGGAGGAAGTTAAAATATCAACATTAACAAGAGTTTAGAAGTTGACACCAACCCTCAATGGATGACTTCAAAAGGTTCAAGACTTCAGTAGAAGAAGTAACTGCTGATATGATGAAAATAGCAAGAGAACTAGAATTAAAAGTGGAGTCTGAAGATAGGATTGAATTGCTGCCATCTCATGATCAAACTCAAATGGATGAGGCGTAGCTTCTTATGGACGAGAAAAGGAAGTAGTTTATTGAGATGGAATCGACTCTTGATGAAAACGCTATGAACATTGCTAAAATTACATCAAAAAACTAGAATATTCCATAAACTTGGTAAAGCAATGGCAGGGTTTGAGAGGATTAACCCCAATTTTGAAGGAAGTTCTACTGTGGGTAAAATGCTATCAAACATAATCACATGCTACAGAGAAATCTTTTATGAAAATGTCAGTTGATGTGGCAAATTTCATTGCTGCCTTATTTTTTTAAATTGCTGAAGCCACTCTAACCTTCAGCAACCAATACCTTGATCAGTTAGCAGCCATCAACATCGAGGCAAGACCTTCCAGCCAGCAAAAAGGTTAGGACTTGCTGCATGCTTAAATGATCATCAGCATGCTTTAGCAATGAAGTATTTTTTAATCAAGGTATGTACATTATTTTTTCAAGCAATAATGCTATTGCACACAATAGACTATCCTATAATGTAAACATTTATATGCACCAATAAGCCAAAAATTTTGAGTCAAAAGCCTATGACACCCTAGCATAAAATAACTATGATCATTTCACTAAAAACTACTCATATTAGAGCTAAGATAATATGCCATAGTCAATATCCCCCAATTTTTCCATTATCAGAAGCATAAAAGCATAACCTAGATTGCAAACTGAGAATACTGGCCATAATAGCCAGAAATACTCCAGAATTTTGGAGAATTCAGATCTGAGAAAGTCAACAATCAAGATACTCACAGCTATAGTCCAATTCCGTCCATTCAATTTGACTGATCCAAAGGGAAACTGTTGAACAAATTTTAGTCCTGAAGAATATGGCAACTCACTTAAGCAACAAATCTTTCCTCGGTGATTTTCTAATGAAGTTCTCAAATAAATTGTGACACTGAATAAATACCTGCTATGTACCAGACAGTGTTCTAGACACTGCGGATTTATCAAGGAAGAAATGCACCAGTGTATCTCTCATCACAGGGTGCACACAGAGGCTAGCAGGATGCCCAAAAGACAGCTATGTACTAAGTGCAAATGTAAAATGAGTGGGCAGAGATACCACTTTATCATTGATATGGCAGAGGTACAAGTTGCTCGAAAACTCAAGTGATAGTGACAACGGTCTAGTTAGAATTATAATAAAACACAGAGTGGCTTTTTTGCATATGAAGCAGAACGACCATGGATGTGGATGACCTCTCTCCACTCTCTCCAACTCAGCAGCACAAACCAAAAACACAGGTAAAATATTTGGCTAGATACCAGTTTTCCATCTCTTTCTCTCTCTCTCTCTCTCATGCACGCACACAAGCTCTATTTCACTATTACAGGCCATCTTCTGAAATCATAACACCTATTTCTTTTTCATCTTCACAATACAAATAGTCCTCTCCCTGCAAGGTCTACTCAACGCTTCCTTTTCTATGAAGACTTTCCCAGTCGCTCCAATTGAAACAAGGATCTCACTCTCTTATGACTCTCCAAGGTATGATCTTTCATAATCCACCTACTTACTGGATGGTAAGTTTTTATGATTTTTTAAAAATCTCCTTTCGGGTTATTTGGTTTGCCATATTTGTGGTAAATTTCTAAACAATGCATGTACCTTATCTCTTTAGAAAATACACACTGCCTAAAAAAATAGGTTTATGTGACACATTTGTAAAATTGAATTCAGAAACAGAACTTATAAGAAGTTAACTATTTATAAATAAACATGCATAAATAAGCACATCAAGACATCAAGATAATCTAATAGAATTTTTTTTTTTTTTTTTTTTACCCAAGTTTCACTCCGTCGCCCAGGCTAGAGTGCAGTGGCACACTCGTGGCCACCCCAGTGTTGACCTGCTGGGCTCCAACGATCCTTCTGCCTCAGCCTTCCAAGTAGCTGGAATTACAGGTGCACACTACCATGCCCAGCTAATTTTTTTTTTATTTATTATGGAGACGAGGTCTCGCCAAGTTGCCTGGGTTGGTCTCAAACCTGCAGGCTCAGGCAATCCACTCGCCTCGGCCTCGCAAAGTGCTGGAATTATAGGCTGAGCCACCGAGCCGGGCCTAAACTAAATTTTTAAATTAGAACTTCTAAAAATGTTCCCTATTTACCTCCTAAAATTTCCAAAAGATTTTTATCAAAAGTTTAAAGGCCCACTGATGCTGATGAATATGTCACTTAATGTCACTGCCTTAATATTAACTGTAGTGACTCCACTTTGGCATAAATTAAGATTTATTTAGTTCCATCAAATTTCATGTCCTCTCAAAGTATAGAGAATGTCATATCATACGCTTCCTACAGATCACCCATTCTCCAGATATTTTTTTCTACACACATTTCTTCAGCATATTAATTTCTTTAATTTCAGGATCCATGTCTCTACATACAACCATTCCTTCTTTGATTTAAAAACACATCAATGTATTGAGTATAATACGTCAATAAGCACATACACAGTAGATACCAGATAAGCAATTGTTAATTGGGTTTTCTTTTTTATTTTAAGGTCTCAGGTTTTCCAAATACCTTAGCCAAGCTGTTGAGGAAGCTTCTTTTTATATTAAAAACAACAACAAAAAAAGGTACCTTCTATCACTAAGTGTGAAATCATTTTATGGCCACCCATACCAAAAAAAAAAAAGTATTACCCATCCTTTTTTTTTTTAAGGGTTTGTTTTACAGTTTCCATGTGTACACATCTCACAATAAAAGTCTTACACAAATTACCTTCCTTTCAGTGCCAAGAATGACTTAACGCTACAAGGTCTGGCTTCCTATCATATATAGTAATTTGTGGAGAAGGTAGAGAGGCTCAAGGCTGAATAATCTTTTCAGGAATGCACTGGCTTCGGTATGCCAAATCACGGTACCTTACACATGGTACCTTTAAAAGTGGACCCATCAGACTGAGATGATATACATCGCCCTGGTGGCACTCCAAAACTGATTATTATTAGAATAAATAAGAATAAATATGAATAGCCATTCATCAAACAGGAGGTCACGAAAATTCTAAGTGGTTTCACTCATTGCTTACAAATAGGACTCTGTCAACATCTCCATTCAACACTTCTATTTCTAGAATGTTACAGTCATAAAACTTATGTTGGAATAAAAGCACCATTAAAAATATCCACCAAATACTATTTATTCATAAAGTTAAAAATAAATATCATCCAACTCTATGAATTTGAACTACTTAATCAAAAATACCGTATGTATTTCAATAATATATTTATTTACTTTCTTCTGAAATGGCTACTAATGAATCTCTCAGGATTCAATTCAAACTTCTAAAAACAGATCAATAAGACAAAACCTGAGTTATAACACTGTGAGAGATTAGTAAATTTTCATATCCTAGTAGAAATAATAGAAAAGTAAAACTTCATAACAACAAAAATTTAAAAGATCAGATTTCAAAATACTATATAAAAGAGTAGTTTATAGCCAGGCTTGATGGCTCAGCCTGTAATCGCAGCACTTTGGGAGGCTGAGGTGAGTGGATTGCCTGAGCCCGCGGGTTGGAGACCCGCCTGGGCAGGCGAGACCTCATCTCTACAACAAATCAAAAAATTAGCAGGGAGTGGTAGCGTGCGCCTGTAGTTCCAGCTACTTGGAAGGCTGAGGCGGAAGGATCGCCGGAGCCCAGCAGGTCGAGGCTGCGGTGGCCGGGAGCGGCCACTGCACTCCAGTCTGGGCAACTGAGTGAGACTCCAACTCAAAAAAAAAAAAAAAA
>CAUYQG010269207.1:0-17340 GCA_963574415.1 Tarsius wallacei
AGAAAGAAATAGCATATTTGAGTTGGAGTCTCACTCTGTCACCCAGACTGGAGTGCAGTGGCCGCTCCCGGCCACCGCAGCCTCGACCTGCTGGGCTCCGGCGATCCTTTCGCCTCAGCCTTCCGAGTAGCCAGAATTACAGGCGCGCGCTACCACGCCCGGCTGATTTTTTTTATTTATTGTAGAGATGAGGTCCCGCCAAGTTGCCCAGGTGGGTCTCAAACCCGCGGGCTCAGGCAATCCACTCACCTCAGCCTCCCAAAGGCACGGGATTACAGGCTGAGCCACCGAGCCCGGCTGAAAATTCTCTTTTTAATATTAGATCTTGATACGACTAATATTTTATCTGAAAAGGAAGTACATTCTTACTACATGAACACCCCTTCCTAATGCCGTGTTTTAGGAATGAACTGAAGAAGAGCCACTGAGGAAAGTCCTTATATCTTCTCCCATCCTTCCATTGGGTTGGGTCTCCTCCAGGGAGTTAGAAATGTGCTGTCCATGATTGCTGGTCCCACCAGCCATTCTCCTAGGAAGCATTCTTCTATTGAACCCTTCACAGGGGTCTACTTCTGGTGAGAGCCCATCATTCCAGCACCCAGTGAAACCTGTGATAAAGATTCTGTAAAGGCTGTTGAATGAATGAGTGATGAATGCATTAATGAATCCCAATTGAAACTAGAAAACATGTTCTCATTCTTACTAATCGAGGTGAAGTTTTTTGTGTTAATTTCCTCTAAATCATTATTCTGTACTCTCTCTTGTTGGGTTCTCTTTGTTATTGTCATTGTTGTGTACAGTCTTCAAGTTGACTCTTTGCAGGCATGTCCACCTGCAAAAGGATGTCTGTAGATATCACTCCATCATTTATTTTATTGATCACTTATAAAAATGTCAAATTGGCCAGTTCCCACCCTGATTCTCTGGGAGAATTTACTTCCCCCCGAGACATGTTCTTTTATCTCTGTCTGTTTCTGATCTATAACAAAACTGTCCTCTGATTTCCTGCCAACTCATTTTTTGAAAGAGACTACTAGGAGGAGTATTTCTTGGGAAGTATTCTGATGTGCACATAGTCATTCTTTTCTTTCTGGGCATCCCTCCAAGAATCTCATGACTAAGTCTGTGTCCTTCAAGTTTAGCCCTGCTAATGGCATGGTCACTGTTTGTCCCTTACAGGAAGCCTATACTCATAATGTGGTTGTGCATATGCTCAGAGTGTGATGTACACCCATTATGTTGTTGTTGGGGAAAGATGACTGGTTTCTAGCTAAAAAATCAAGAACTCGAAGATTGTGTACAGAAGATGTAGGAAGAGCTTGAGAGAAATGATCATCCGATTTTTGTTTTCTAGACCCAGGAAAGGAAGAATGTTTCCAGGATCATAGGAGTTGTTGGTTATTAAGTGAAGCCATAGCATCCTGGGCCAAGAGTCTTAATGTATGAACACTGCTCCTTTATTTTGTCTTTGTGTTGATGGATGAGTGAGGACGTGATTAAACTGGAGAGAGCAGTGTCGTCCTTCCCTACAGAATGATCTTGCATTTGCTCTGGGTTTTACAGGGACGCTCCAGGAGTTGGGGGTGGAAGAAGAAATTCTGCCCAATGTCAGAGTCCTGTGAGCTGCCAGGATCTTGGAGAAGTTCTGAATCATGTAGGAAGAGACCCAGTCACTGCTGCTGGGCCACCGACAAGCCTGACCTAGACATCAGGTGGCCTCCCTGTACTTCTGTCCCCTCACTTGTAATGTGGGCTTCCTTTCACATGAATCATAGAGGTGTGGGAATGCAGAAGGAAATGGTACATGCAGACTGTAAGGCAAGCGTCCCTGGATACTGGGGTTATGGCCAGCGACCAAGACAATCCAGGTCCCAAGCAAGCAAAGAACTAAGGTAAATTGACAGTGACATGCGCTATCCAGACGGTAAGAGGCTGATGACCTATGGAGCAACTATGGGGTGACTTTGGGTTGGGTACCCTTGTGTCTTAGTCCATTTCGTGTTGCTAGAAAGGAATACCTGAGGCTGGGTAATTTATAAATAAAGAAAGATTTATTTGGCTCAAGATTATGATGGTTGAAAAGTTCAAGATTAGGCATCTGCACCTGGTGAGGGCCTCAGGCTGCTTCCACTCATGCTGGAAGGTGAAGGGGAGCCATGTGTGCAGAGATCACATGGCAAGAGAGGAAGCAAGAGGGGAGGTGGGAGGTGCCAGGCTCTTTTTAACAACCTGCTTTTCCAGGAACTCACAGAGTGAGAACTCACCTCCGAGGGAAGGCATTATTCTACTCATGAGGGATCTGCCTGCATGACCCAAATACCTCCCACGAGGCTCACCTCCAGCATTGGAACCAAATGTTTGGAGGAGACAAGCATCCAACCACAGCACCTTGTTTCTAACAGGACAGGAATGGCTACTGCCATTAGAAATGATGATGATGACAATGACAACGACAGCCAGGGAACAGGGTCAGCTAGTGCTGGACATTCAAGGATGGGAACCTGTTAGTAGCTCAGGTTATTGAATGGGCGTGTACGTCAACACTAGCCTCATTCATTCATTTGTTCATATATTTATTCAGTATTCACCACATGTAGGCATTGCTCAGGCACTGAGCACACAGTGGGGGATGCCAAAACCATGGTGTGTGCACCCAGAGCTTGTGGTAGAGTGGGGGAGACAGAAGTTAACTATGCACACAGAGATATTCAGTAGCTAATATTGAAAAGTAGAGTTAAGGAAAAGTATAGGGTTACATGTAAGACATTAATATGTTGTGGGAGAACCTTATTTGGGGGAGGGGTCAGGGGAGCTTTCTTTGGGGTCATATTTAAGTGGAGACTGGAGGACTGAGTAGGAATTGTCCCACCTAGGAGAATTGGTGGTGTGTGGAGAACCCTCGGGCAGAGAGACAAGTCTAGGGGAGGTGAACCCTAAAGAGTCAAAGAGGGTGGTAGGTTCCAGAACAGAGAGGAGGTGAGTGTGGCTGGAACACAAGAAAGGTGGGGAGGAATTGGAGGCAGAGACGAGAGATGCAGGGGCCAGATTGCTCTGGGTTTTGGTAAGAATTTTAGACTCAACCAGACTGGGAGGATCTGACTGGAGAAAAGCCAGGTGGCTTTTGTGAACATCCATCCCACCCATCCCAGTTGACGCCTGCCCTGTTGATCTTGCCCGTGGTTTTGGCCTACCCACCCTCCCTTTCTTTCCATTCACTACCACCATGATGGATCTCAGTCCCAAATTCCATCACATCCAGGTGATTGTGGCTGTCTCCCAAGTGATCTCTCTGGAAGCCTTTGGGAGATGCTGAGGTCACAATTGCTCTGCTCTCATGAATGGGATTAGTGCCCTTATCCACGAGACCCAGAGGGTGAGCTCTCTCCCTTCCACCAGGTGAGGATGCAGCCAAGGGACACCTCCTATGAATGAGATGACAGCCTTCATCCACATCAAATCTTTGACCTTGAACTCAGCCTCCAGAACTGTGAGGAATAAATCTCTGTTGCTTATAAACAACCTAGCAGATAGTATCTGTGTGATTGTAGCCTAAATGGACTAAGACAAGGACCATATCTGAGCATGAGATGCTCTGAGCTGGAATGCAAGTTGGCAGGTGGGCATTCACAGCCAGGATCCATGTCTCATTGTCTTTTTCCTCAGCCCCCGGAACAGCCTGGAAAATTCTCCAATAGAGTAAGTCTGTACTGAATGTGAATGTCAGAGTCAACTGGCAGTCAGTCCCTCTGATCCTACTTGAACATGGCCCTGCCCTCAGGGCCTTTGCACTTGCTGTCTCTGCCTGGGATCATTTTCCCTGTCTTCTTCACCTCCTTTGTGCCTACGCACCCTTCAGCTCTCAGCATAGATGCTTCTTCTAGGAAACCTCACCTGATGAGGTAAGATGCCCCCATCATGCATTCAATTTATCCACATCCATCCTGGGAGGTTGCTGAATTAAGGCAGCCTTTTTCATTGGATTGTGACCTCCCTGAGCACAGGGCCTAGGTCTCATTCACTCTCTTAGCCCTGCTGCCTGACACTCTACCTGGCTTATAATAGCACCCATTAAACGAACATTGGAAAATCACTGCTGGAGGGCCATAATGCATCAGGCCCTGCACCAAGAGCTGGGGGAAGGGGACGGGGATGAGTAGAAACAGAAACAGACTCTACCTTCTACTTTCGTGTATATTTTAAGTGTTTCATAATAAAAAGTCTAAAACATATGTAAACCCCATTCCCACCCTCATGGAGGTCATAGTCTACTTGGGGGAAAAAGCCATTCATGAAATAGTCACAAATTGATCATTATAAATTGTGTTTAGTGATACGGAGGTAAAGCAATAATATGTAATCAATTTTTACAACGCTTGCCAGGCATTGTTCTAAAAGTTCTATGTGTATTAATTAGTCCTCACAAAATTCCTACAAGGAAGGCACTGCTATCATCCCATTTTGCAGGAGGGGAAACTGAGGCAGAGAGCTCTGCCTGAGGTCACACTGGCAGGTGGAACTGGGATTCTAACCCCAAAAACCTGACTTTGGAGCCCTTTGTTTGATTGTCTCTATGGTCTTTATAAAGATGCACCCTAAGTCCTGTACGTTCCAGTAATGCTAGAATCAGTCCCAAATTTGTTCTTACAAGGTGTATTTTCCCCACTTGCTGGGCGGCAGAGACGGAGGGGAAATCAGAACCACAATTTCACACAGTGATCGGGCCACCTTGGAACCTCCGTGCAGCCACACTGACCTCTTGTGGTCAAACGATGAATGGCATTACGACGCAGCATCGACTTGGGGGAGACCAAACCACAGGAATTTTTGTATTTTCTGTCTCCTCCTCCTCCTCCCTCTCCCCTCCCCCTCTCCTTCCTCCTCCCCCCTTTCCCTCCCTCTCCCCCTCTTCCATTCCCCTTTCTTTCTGTTGGAGTCTTACTCTGTCGCACAGGCTGGAGTGCAGTGGCACACTCAGGGCCACTGCAGCCTCAACCTGCTGGGCTCAGGTGATCCTTCCACCCCAGCCTTCCAAGTAGCTGGAACTACAGGCGTGCGCTACCACACCTGGCTAATTTTTTATTTTTATTGCAGAGAATAGGGCTCTCCAAGTTGCCCGGGCTGTTCTCGAACCCTCAGGCTCAGGCAATTCACTCACCTCGCCTCCCAAAGTGCTGGGATTACTGACTAAGTCACCAAGTTTGGCCATTTTTGTATTTTCTAAGACCTCGCCTGGGTCTCACTTGTGCGGGTGTCTCTGAGGATAAGCGAAGGATGAGTCTCCAAAGGTAGACTTTCAAGCCTTGGTCAGTGTCCGGGGGCTCTTGGGAGTCTGAGCATCTGTGTTCTGTCCATACCAGTAGGAAATCCTGGCCTTCCCCCTCCTGGTGCTACTGGTTGGGGAGTCAGGAGACAGATTTTGGCCCATGTCTGGGAGAAAGCTGCTGACCATCTAAAAGAGACCGAGGACTAATTTCAGGAAAGAAACAACCTGATTTAGAAACAGATCAGAAGTTGGAAGCAAGAGAGGGAGGGAGGTTCAGGAAGAGTCTGAACTTTTTATCTTGTATCTTTTCTTATTTTATTTCTGTATTTTCTGCTCAACTTGGAGAGTGTGGCAGGCACTGGAGAAATGCTTGTTGGATCCGACTCTGGCTAAGCTTTCAGGTGTGTCCTGTGTTAGTTCCTCACATGTGTGTGTCTAAAAATGGGCCAATCCTCTTCAACCCAAGCAGCCAGCCTCTGTTGCACACTGCGTTTTTTTGTTTTTGTTTTTGTTTTTGAGTTGGAGTCTCACTCTTGTTGCCCAGACTGGAGCAGTACAGTGGCACGCTCACGGCCATTGCAACCTCGCCCTGCTGGGCTCAGGCGATACTTCTGCCTCAGCCTTCCAAGTAGCTGGAGCTACAGATACATGCCACCACGCCCAGCTAGTTTTTTGTGTTTTATTGTAGAGATGAGGTCTCACCAAGTTGCCCAGGCTGGTCTCGAACCCCCGGGCTCAGGCAATCCTTTCGCCTTGGCCTCCCAACGCGCTGGGATTACAGGCTGAGCCACCACACCCGGCCACACTGGGCGTTTTGTGTTAGAAGATGCCACTTTAATTGCCATTTCTCTGGCTCTTGTAGGAATGAGTCTATCATCCTGGCAATTATAGAATTTTCTGAGAAAATAACTGCTTCTTATCTCCTTCTTCATCTCTCTTAACGTTATATTCGTGCTTATTCAACTGCCATCTCCTTCATGAAAATTTTTCCTATCTATTTTTCTTAAAATATCTCTCTCCTTCTGTATTCTTTTAAGGGGTTCAATGTTTCTGCTCTGGGCTTTGTGTGTGTGTGTGTGGGGGGGGGTGCAATGGAGAGAGTACAGTGGGAGGCAGGACAGCACACTGGGTATCTTAATAAGCTTTGGAGTCAGATACAATACACGGGTTCTAATCCCAGCTCGGCCACTTGCCAGCTGGGCAACTCTGAGCTGATTGCTCGACCTCTCTGAGTCTTAGGCTTCTTATCAGTAAAACAAAACAGGAGCACCTGCCTCATAATGCTGTTGTGAGGATTAAATTAGCTAATTGATCACAGCTTGGCATAATGCCCATAATTTGCAAATGCTCCAATAAGGGTGGTGGGGACTGTTATCATTATCCATCCATATTAAAAATTAAGTATTGAGCATCTACAATGTGTCATATGTGGTCCTGGGCACTTGGCATGCATCAGGGAACACAACAACACGTGTTTTCCCTGGAGAGGATACAATTCTATATCGTCCGGATGGGGGAGACAGAAATAAACAATTAACACAACACATAAGTGTGTTTTATAGTACATTAGACAGTAATAAGTGAAAGGACAGACCGAGAGTGGGAAGGCATTTTTCATCTTGTTCTTAAACCCTGACACAATGATGAGAAAGTAGAAGTTATGTTTTTGGAGAAATGCACACTTTAGGGAAAATTAACTTTGCCGATTTTATCTTTTCAGAAACAGACTTCCTGGTGCCAGGTATCAGAGGTATCTCGTAGTGGCAATCAAGCTTGCCTAGAGTAAAGGGAATTTACAAGGCCTAAGACATCATGCATTGGGCAAGGACTGTAAAAGTCATGAAACTTGTCATTACAAAAGTTTTGACCACGCAGAGGGAGAGCAGGTGGGGATTCGATCTTCCAGTAAATCCGGCACTTTCTACAGGGAAGCCAAGGATCCCCCAAAGCTACCTACTGGGAATGCCTAGGAGATAAGGGGAGGTGCACCCTCCATTAGGTCTAAGGAATGTCATTTGGGAAGATGCAGGAGAATTGGAATCCTTGTCATGCCCTTCTCTAGGGGCTGTGATAATGTGGGCATTAATGGGTCTCTGTGTCACAGGTTCTCCAAGACATCCACAGGTGGTTGATAAGGAAGTCACAGCAGTCGCAGCAGTCACGTGCAACATCTCCAAGAGAAAGATTTAAGCCAGGACTCTGGGGCTACCGTGCCACACTCACCTAGAGTGTAGGCCCACTCCCTGTCTGTGGGGGGGTGAACTTTTCTTAAATAAATCTTTTCTTCTCTCACCTCTGTGTGTCACAATTCTTTGCAATCTACTCAGATCTCTGGGTTCCCGGCATGCACCTCTGGCTTGCCAGCCCCAGCAGTGCTGCTCGCCTCCCTGCGCCTCTCCACTCTCACCCTGTCTGTCCAGTCCCCTAACAATAAGTGCTGTGGAAAAAGAGAAGGAAAGCAGGAGAAGGTGGCTGGCCGTGCTCAGGGTAGATACATGACTCAGCTACCTAGCAAACAGCCACAAAACCCCACAGCTTAAAACAACAGCCACTTAGGTAGCCCATAGTTCTGCAGTTCTGTGAGTCTGCAGTTGAGGCTGGGCTCGGTGGGGCTGTTCTGCTCATCCAGCTGTGCTCACTCAATCTGTGGTCACTGGTTGGCCTCGCATGGCCTCGGTTGGGACAACTGTGTTCTGTTTTGCATAGATCCTTATGCTGCAGCAGGCCCGCTCAGGCCCGCCCAGGCCCGTTGTCATGCTAGAAGGAGGGTTCGAAGAGAACCCAAGAAGCACCCAAGACTCGACTAGAGGCATGAATCATTTTTGCTGCATTCCACCAGCCAGCCACCTCTTTAAGGAAGGAGTTGAGGACAGATGATTGTGGTCAGTTTTGCAATCAGTCTACTACAGTGAGAAGGGTGCAGGCTACATCGTTAAATCGGGTGGTGAGAGAAGAGTGCTTTCTGTGAAATTGACACTTGGGCAAAGACTGGAAGCACATAAGGGAGTCAGTGAGACAGGTGGTCTAACAAGAGGGTACCAGGCAGAGGTTATGGATAGAGCAAAGGCCCTGGGGCAAGAGTGCTCCTGGGGCATTCCAGACAGAGCAGGACAATGAGGCTGGAGTTCAGAGGGAGAACAGCAGGAGAGGACGGAGAGGTCACCTGAGGCTTACAGGCCATCACAGTGACTGCCTTTTACCCCAGTGACACGAGGGGATGGGCACTAGACTTTGAGCAGTAAGACAAGATCTGACTTGCATTTTATTTTATTCTTTATTTTTGTTTATTTGTAGAGACGAGATCTTGCTATGTTGCCCAAGCTTGTCTCGAACTCCTGACCTCAAGCAATCCTCCAGCCTCCCCCTCCCAAAGTGCTGGGATTACAGGCATGAGCCATCATGCCAGCCCCCGCCGTCCATTTTAAAAGATGATTTCGAGTTCCATGCTGAGACTAGATTGCAGAGGGCAAGGGTGCAAACAGGGAGCCCTACTGGGAGGCTCTTGGAGAGAGATGGTGCCTCAAGCCAGGGGACACTCACAGCCTATGCCCCCAGACATTGTGGGGATGTTACCTGCTCGGACAGTTTATGGGCTTGAATGAAACCATGATGCCAAGTGGGTACTCAGTGCTTGGGATATGACAAGTGTTCAACAGTAGGAAGTGGGTGGTGTTTTTATTTTATTTTATTTATTAAGGTGGGTGCTTTTGATGAGTATTACTTCAGAAGGAATCCCTTTCTGATACCTTGGTCCTGCCAGCATGGCACTTGCCACCTGGCAACGTATGTATTTATTTCCCAGCAAGATTGGGCGCTCCCTGAGGTTAGGGTTCCATCTTCAGCCGGGTGTTCCCGGCCTTTTGCCCGGTGCCCAGCAGCGTCTTCCAGGTGGGTGGAATGAATTCACTCCACTGTGAAGCTCAGGAGGGCTGCAGTTGTGTCTCCATGACCTGTTTCCGCGGGGCCAGGTGGGCCTCCTGGTATCTGGCAGGTCTTCCCCACTGACTTACACTGTCACCTAAGTGTGAAATGTTTCCCGCTGAGTGAGGAAGTTCTCGGGAGCCTCCAGAGCTCACGATTCCAGCTGTTTCCTGCCAAGCAGGACATCTGAGGGCTGGGTCCTTCCTGACACACGGATCGCGGGATGTGGAGCCCAGGAGAGGGAGGCAGAGTACAGCGAAAAGGCAGCCACGCTGTCTGGGCTCGCCCTTGTTTCCCTTAATGCAAGGCAGGGCCAAGCGCTCCTGGGCGTCCCTGCCCCTGCTCCCTCTTCTTCCTCTCTCCCTCCTTCCGGTTCTTCTTCTTCCTCTCCCGTCTTTCTCTCTTTCCTCCCCCTTTCTCTTGCGTCTCTCTCCCTCCTGCCTTCTTTTTCTGTCCTCCCCCTCCTGCTCCCTCCACACCCCTGAGTAAGAGGCTGCTCAGGGACCAGACAGGAAAGCAGCAACTGACACGGAGAAGGGGGACAGGGAAGACCAGCTTCGCAGGGACAGTGATGGGGATGGGGAGAGGAATGGGGGCGCCTTTTGGGCCCCGTGGCACTTTGCTTGGGCTTCCTCTGGGTCCTGGCTCCTGCCTGCCTTTACCCAGAGTCACCAAGGCCGCATTGCACTTTCTAAGAGCCAGCAGGGTCCTGGGTCTTGTCGTGGGGTCCTGGATCTTGACACTTGAAGCTGATCCCACAATCCACAGGGTGGATGGGGTTACGAGGAAACCCAGGCTTACAGCCACCTGGCATCTCCAGGGCCACACAGTGGTGAGTGGTGACACCAGGATCTGAACCCAGGGGGTCTCCGTGCAGACCCATGATGTCTACCACTGCAACCCCTCACCACGTGTGGCTCATGGACCCTTAAAGTGTGGCTTGTCCGAATTGGGATGTGCTGTAAGTAGAATAGACACCAGATTCTGAAGAATTAGAGTGAAAAAAGGACGCAACATATAGTATTAATATTTTCTGTTGGTTACTTGTTGACATACGCTTTTCTTGGAATATAAGGTCAAGTGAAGGCTATTAAAGTTCATTTTACTTTATTTTTTAAATGCACCACCAGGAAATTTAAAATGGCAAATGTGTCTTGCCATGTAGTTCTGTTGGACAGCGTTGGTCTAGAATTCATGTTTGGGATCGCTGTGTTCTTCTGTGTGTCTATATCTGCCCCCACACCACCCCTCGGCCCCAGCCAGACTTTAAGCTTCTTGAGGGTAGGAGTCAGGGCTTACTCACCTTTTCATTTTCTCTAGCCCCTTAGATGGGATGTGGCACAGACTGAGGTTGTTGTTTACTTTTAATTTTGCGGTCATTAAACTCTCAGGAAGTTGCAAAAATAGTGCAGAGGACCCCAGGCACTTGTCGTTCACTCCCCACTCCCCTTCCCCTCATAACATTGCACATAACTGAAGTTGACCCTTTTGACAAGTGTGTGTGGAATGACTTAGGTGTGAATTAAGTAGGCTCCCACTCTGGACTACCCTGCAAGGAAGACCATTCTTCCAGAGCTGGAAACTGGAGCCTGATCAGGAAGGATTACGTTCATGGGACTTTGGAAGCTTTCCCCCAGGGCGCCCAATAATATGTCCAGGTGACCCCTTGGGAATCATTCTAGTGGCGTCCAGTGGTGTAGACATGGAGACAGTGTGGAGGGGACTGGAGGGGGAATACAGAGGCCTGGAGGTCAGACTGTCCCGGTCAAGTCCTGTCTTCCCCACTGAGGACTGGTGACCCTGGGCTTCACTCCCCAAGCCTCACTCTGCCCATCTATAGAATGGAGCCAATGACAGTGCTTCTTCTCATGCCTGGTTGGTGGGATTCACTGAGCCAGAGCCGGCAGAGTGGCTTCATACCCATTCCGGGGCGGGGGGGGGCAGGGGGAGGTGACAGTGAAGTGAAGAGGTGGCTCCCCCAGCTTGCCAGGCCCTAAAATCCCAGTTCAGACCCCAGTTCCTGTTTTCTTAAGACCAGAGAGTGGCTTCAATTGGCAGGAATGGCTTTCCTCTAGCGGTCAAGCGCAGCTGGGCTGGGTCCCTGCACCTGCCAAGAATGGTGTTTCTCCCACACGGCCTCCAATGACCTTGGCCTTGAAGCACTGGCCAGTTCGCAATGGCAGCAGGGACAGATGGGGAGTCCCAGAGCCGGCCTGTGCATGTCCCTGCACCTCGTTGGAACAGACACCAAGGAAACCCCTGAGGAGGCAGGAGGCACCTCCCCTCTGCCTGAAGCGCCTCTCCTGGACTGGCCTCGCACTCCTGGGTCTTCAGGGGCCTCCTCCTGCCCCCCAGCACCATCATCCTGGGTGGTCATTTCCCGCTGAGATTTCTTTAGTTGGAGATCCCGGATTTTAAAGGGTCCCGGTGGTTCCTGGCACTGGGAATCCCTGCCCCGCAGGCATGCAGCTCAGGCCACCACAAGGTGTTACCCTTCAGGGCACCCTGGGACTTCAGGTTCACCTCTTAGGATACCTGCAAGGCCATGTCCAAGAGCACAGAGAACATTGGAAAGAGTGATTTAAACCAGGATGGTTTCCAGCAATGGCCGCTGGCTTTTCTAAACTGAAGGACAGGCTTGGTGGGCTTGTTGAAGGTCTGGAAACAACTGTGCCTTTGAAGCTTGCTCTATGAATCCATGGCAGGTAACATGGACTAGAAGCCACGAGGAGCTCCCATGCCCCCTTTTCAATTCCAGCTGCTAAGATCCATCTTTGACCCAATCTGCTATTGACCTCTTTTCCTCCTTCCCAGCAAAACTCCTCAAAAGATTGGTCTTACAATGTCCTGTCTCTATTTCCTCATTACCTATTCTCTCTTCAACCCTTTCCAGTTGGGTTTCGTCCCTTCTCTGAAGGTCATCAATGACCTTAAGGACTGTGGTCAGTCCTCTCCCATGATCCTTTAGCAGCATTTGACACAGATAATCATGTTCTTGAGATGCTTTCTTTTCCTTGTGTGTAAGATACTGGATTGCTTTGTTTTTTGTTTTTGTTTTACTCACCACATCTCAGTATCCTTTGCTGGCTCCTGCTTTTTCTTTTGAACGTCTACTAAATGGATACTCTCTCCCCAATCTATCCCATCCAGTCTCTTCCTTAAATGTCACTCACTTGCCAAAAGTCCCAAATCTACAAGTACTGCCATGACCTGCCTGCAAGGATTTTGTTTTCAGTTGACTACCTGACATCTCTCCTTGAGTTTATAACGAGCGTCTCAACCTAACAATTCTAAAATGAGACACTTGATTTTACCCCTGCAGATTCGCCACCACTCATTTTCTCTATTTGTTTACTTATTTGACCACTATTTATTCAGCATAGGCTAAGGAGTCTTCTAAATGTTTGAGCTATGGCAGTAAACAAAAAACAAATTCCTGCCTCATGGAGTTTATATTTGAATTGGGGGATGTTATGGGATGAATTGTGTCCCTGGAAAATTCATATGTTAAAGTCCTAATTCCCAGTATGTCAGAATGTGAACTTATTTGAAAATAGGTCTATTGCCGACGTAACTAGTTGAGTTAAAAATGAGGCTGTGCTGGAGTTGGGTGGGTTCCTAATTTAGTATAACTGATGTCTTCATACAAAGGGGGGTATTGGATACAGACGTGCACATGGGGAGAACACCAAATGAAGAAGAAGGCAGAAATTAGGATGAAGCTTCTACAAGCCAAGGGATATCCATGATTACCAGCAAACCGCCGAAGGCAGGAGAGAGGTACGAGACAGTTTTTCTCTCACATCCCTAGATGTAGGCATCCCTCCTGACACCTTAATCTTGAACTGCAAGCCTCACCCTATTAAGCCTGAGACAATAAATTCTGTTGTTCTAGGACATGTGGTTTGTGGTTCTTTGTGATGGCTACTCTAGCACAGGCTTATTGGGGGAGATAGACGATAAATGTAAAGATTGACAAGTATGTCAAACATGGATATGTGTGATGGAGAAAAATGAAGCAATTCGAGGGAGCTAGGAAGCACCAGGAGAGTGTGGTTATTTTACAGATGGTGGTAGGGGGAGGCCTCACTGAGTGACCCTGGAGCAGAGACCTGGAAAGGAAGGCAGCTATGTAGGGATTCAGGAGAATAGAATTCCTGTAGAAAGGAACAGCAAACACAGAGGCTGTCAGGTGGGAACATGCAAGCCAGACTCTTAGGGGGCATCTTGGATCCGTCTCCTTCCCTCAAACGCCTCATCCAACCCAACAGCAGGTCCTATTGACTCTACCGTCAAAATATATCCAACATTCAGCTGTGTCTCCCTATCCCCACTGCCATCATCTCTTCTAGGCCACCTCATCTCTTGCTTGGATTATTACAGAAACCTCATCATTAGGAACCCTGTCACTTGTCTTTCTGCTTCCTTTTGTTCACACTCAAACCTATACATCTGTTTTCCACACAGCAACCTAGGTTGCTAAAAGCACATCAGGTCATTGCCTCCTTGGCTCATCAGCCACTGAAGGCTTTCCTTCTCCCTTAGGGTCACAACTGGTTCCACGTTGGCACCCTCTGAGTGTACCGCCCACCACTCTTCTCCCTGGTCGCTCTGCTCCAGTCACACTGCCCTCCTTGCTGGGTGGTGAACAGCCAAGTCTGTTCCTACCACGGGTTCCTTGCATGGGCTGGTCTCTCTGCTTGGAGTCCCCTTTCCCCAGTTATTTGTGGAGCTTAGTCCTTTGCTTTGTTTGTATCTTGGCTCAGATGCTACCTGGTCAATTCTCCAGGCTGAGATTTCACATGACATCAGTCCTTGCTTGGGGGATAGACAGTGAAGAGTACAGATACTCTAAGCTACAACACCACCAACTTCAGGTAGGCTCCATATGTGATTTGAGAATTCTGGACTGCACTGTCTTTTGGATTTGACCAGGGAGGCCAGTAACAGCTAATCATTATTGATTCTTCAAATGATCCTGTGAGGTAGGCATCCCATTTTACAGAAGAAGAAATCAAAGCTCAGAGTGGTTAAGTAGCTTGACTAAAGGCACACAGCTGATAAATGCCAAAAACAAATGCAAACCTTGGCTTCTTTGATGCCCAAACATATGTTCTTTCCACCCTACTAAATGAATGACTGTCACTATGGTCACTCATACCTTCGACTCCAGGAATATTTAGTCTAGGGGGAAAAAAACCAGTTGAAACGTCAAAGAAGAATATTCTTGGCTTTTAAGCAGAAGGAGTATTCCAAATACCATCTGTTCTCAGTCTCACTTCCGATGGCAGAAAGTGATATCTGTCAGTGAATGATTAAGACATTAAATATTAGCAAAGAGTGCTGGCAAGGACTGATAATAGCTCACATTTATTGAGGGTGTACTATGTGCTAGGCACTGTGCTGATCTTGTCCACACTTTAATTGTATGACAACTCTGAAATGTTATGCTATTATTAATCTGGCTTTACAGGTGAGGAGACTACGGCTCAGAAGCAAAGCCTCATGCCTTTGACCACACAAACTGGGCATGGAAGAGCTGGAATTGGAGCCCTGAGGGTCTGACTCCCAAGTGTTAACTCATTAATAATGAAAAAGAATGGACTCTGGGCAGTCGGGAAGCATCTGTCTGCAATGGATTGGGTGTGATTCTACTCAAAGACGGGGGGATGGATGCTATGACCTCTTAAGATGATTCTCTTTCAAGAGAATTCTATTTTTCTTGTCCAAAATTATCAAGACATCTTTTTTTTCCAGAACCAATGTCTATTCTTAAAAATGACTTTCTTTGAGGGACAAAAACCTTTCTGTGGTTCATACTTCTATTCTGGTCTATTGGCATGACCTCCACACCTGCTTCTTCTAATCTTTAGCTAAAATTTGCCATTCTGGCTCTCTCATTGGGTTGTATATTTTGTCTAAGCTAATCAAAATACTTAACAATGAGAAAGAGTTTCACACATAAAGATTTTCTCGTTCCGGAGGTTGTAATGAGAACTGAAAATGGTGGCAGCTGGTTCAAATCTCATTATAGATTTTAGTCAAAGTGAAGAGTGACATATGTCACTCTATTGTCTAATTATTTATTGCCACAAACCACTCCAAACTCTGTGCCTTAAGACACTAAGTGTTTTCTCACTTGTGGGTGGGTGATGTAGGCTGGGCTCATCAGGGAGGTTCTTCTGCTCTGTGTGACTCCTCATGCATCTGGGAGGTGGCTAGCTGGTGTCTAATCTAGAATGTGCTTAGCTGGAATGATTCAGATTCAACTGTCTCTGCAGGTCTCTCACATCCTTCTACTAGGTTAGCTTGGACATGTTCTTGTGATCTTATAGATATACAGCAGCGAGCAAGCCTAGTTGTAAAAAAGAGCAAGGGGAATTGTGCATGTAATTTGGAAGTCTCTGCTTCATGTTTGTTAACACCATGCAAGCTCCAGCAAATCACAGGGCAGAATCAGAATCAGATTGTGTATGTATGGAAGGACTAAAGTTTCGGCTCAAAGGACATGGATTTGGGGGGGTAAATAATTGAGGTCACCAATACAATCCATCTACCACATTTTGTGGTTGCATATGAATGCATTTTCAACATGGGCTTGAGTGTGCTCCTCCCCGGTCATCTTCATGTGCCTCAGTTGCCAGACCGAGACACACGTTGTGTCTCTTCAGTCTACAGGTGCATGTCTACTGAGTGTTTTGTGGATTTTTATTTTGGTGTGTCTGGGAAGAGTTTCACAAAGCATGCCTTCCAAAGACATGGCATCACAGAGAATTGTCTTGTGTTAAGTAAGAGTAGATAAGGCAGGTACAAAGGTAAAACAATATTTCAGTAAGCAATAAAATTTAAGAATAAAAAGGCAGACAGCAACTACTGGAGAAGCTGCCGATAAACTACAGATGAACATTCATTGTATTATTCCACCCTATTTTAAAAATAAACAGAGCGCGATGGCTCAAACTTGTAATCCCAGCACTTTGGGAAGCCGAGGTGAGAGGATTGCCTGAGCTCAGGGGTTCCAGACCAGCCTGAGCAATATGGCGAGACCTCGTCTCTACAATAAATGAAAAAATTAGCTGGGCATGGTGGCATATGCCTGTGGTTCCAGCTACTTGGAAGGCTAAGGCGGAAGGATCACCTAAGCCCAGCAGGTGGAGGCTGCGGTGACCGTGAGCGTGGCACTGCACTCCAGCCTGGGCGACAGGGTGAGACTCTGACTCAAAAATAAATAAATAAATAAATAAATAAAATAGAGGTGTGAGGATGCTGCCAAATCCTCTGTGGGATTCAAAGGAGTCCAGCCGTCTGTCAATTGCTATGAGCCCAACAGGCAGGGTTTGTGCTACCAGAGGGAAGGCAGGTCTGTACACTATGCAGTCCAGAGTTCTCTGATCCACTATTGGGGCCTGTACTCTTTCCATAACACCAGGATTAGTCAGCTGATGTGCTCAGAAAGCAGAACCCTCAGCCTTTTACTCCGATCAACTGTCTTGGGGATAGGAAAAGACCAACTCATCACTCAGCCTCGAAGTTTGTGGGGTTATCAGATGACACCCCTGGAGGCAGCCTGGTTTTATTTAAAGAGAACAAGACTGGAACCAGAATGTCTGAATCTTGTTCTTAGCTCTTTCTTGGGCTTACTGTGTGTCTTGGGGAAAGTTACTCTCCTTCTCTGGGCTCCAGTTATCCCCTGTAAAATTAAGGATTTGACCAAGAACTCCCACCTGCTGTTCTGCATCTCAAAGGTCAAGCCCCTGTGTGAAGTCAGAGTTTCTAATCTGGATATAAGAGCCCTTATATAATTCATTAATTGAACATGTTTATTGAGTGTCTGCCGCATGCCAGTAAGTGCTTTAGGTGAAGCAGATATAACAGCAATAAAAAAAAATTATTGCTCTTAAGGGGCTTCTTTCTTTTCTTTTTTTTTTTTTTGAGTTGGAGTCTCATTATTTCGCCCAGAATGGAGTGCAATGGCTGCTCCCGGCCACCGCAACCCCGACCTGCTGGGCTCCAGCGATCCTTCCGCCTCAGCATTACAAGCAGTTGGAACTACAGGTGCGCGCTACCACACCCGGCTGATTTTTTGATTTACTGTAGAGATGAGGTCTCGCTAAGTTGCCTGGGCGGGTCTCGAACCCGCAGGCTTAGGCAACTCA
>CAUYQG010269209.1:0-39484 GCA_963574415.1 Tarsius wallacei
CATGACTACAGCTGGTGGGTTGGGCAGGAGCACTGAAAAGGCCATTCCTTAGATCCAGGGACAAAGAACCTACATAAAACTGAGGCTTAACCAAAATAACAGAGACTTCCTCCCACTCACCAGGCTAACAAGCATTGAGTACATTGTAACAATGAAATAACTCTGGGAGAATTGCAAGAGTGTGGGCAGAGAAAGAGAGAGATCCTCTCTGAGGCAAAACAGAAAGAAAGCTCTCAAACTGCAGGTAAAGAAGAGAGAGAGAAGCCGGGCTCGGTGGCTCAGCCTGTAATCCCGCGCCTTGGGAGGCTGAGGTGAGTGGATTGCCTGAGCCCGCGGGTTAGAGACCCGCCTGGGCAGGCGAAACCTCATCTCGACAATAAATCAAAAATTAGCCAGGCGTGGTAGCGCACGCCTGTAGTTCCGGCTACTCGGAAGGCTGAGGCGGAAGGATGGCCGGAGCCCAGCAGGTCGAGGCTGCGGTGGCCGGAAGCGGCCACTGCACTCCAGTCTGGGCAACGGAGTGAGACGCCAACTCAAAAAAAAAAAAAAAAAAGAAGAGGGAGGGAGGGAGGGAGAGAGAGAGAGAGAAACTTCTTTAAATTAGACCCTATCCTAAACACAAGGCATCTCTGGAAAAATTTGAATGCTATGGACACTGATTGTAATCACAGCAAAAAGAAACCCCAAACTCAAACCAACTCCTTCTTACATTGGCTCAAATAAAGGTCTAACATAAGGGAAGTTATGCCCACAAGCAAACATAGAAAGTGTTTGCCTTAGTTTCTATTCCTACGTAGATGTCCAACCTCCAACAGAAAATTATGAGGTATATCAAAAGCCAAAAAGCAGCCAACTAGCAAGAGAAAAGCAATCAATGGAGCCATGTATTTGTTCAATATGACAGATGATGGACTTATCAGAAAGAGAATTTAAAATAACTATGGCTAATGTGTTAAAGGCACTGGAGGGGAAAACTGGCAACATACAAGAATGGAGAAGCGATTTTAACAGAGAGATGGAAATTGTAATAAGGAGTAAAATGGAAACATTAGAAAGAAAAAGCACAGTAACAGAGATGAAGAATAATATTCAAGAAATGAAAAATAATATTTAAAGACATTAGGAGGCTTGACAAAACTGAGGAAAGAATTAGTCAATTTGAAGATAGGTCAATAGATATTACCCAAACTGCAACACAAAGATATTCAAACTGTATTTCTTATTTATTGTTTGTGAGAATGCAAAACAGCACAATCTTTTTGGAAAACAGTTTGGTTATTTTTTATGTAGTTAAGTATGTACTTACCATATGTTCCAGAAATATCACTGTGAGTAATTGCTCAAGAGAAATAAAAATGTATGCTCACACAAAAACCAATATATAAATATATATAACATTTTTATTCATAATTATTAATTTTTGAAAAAACCCTAAATTATGAATGGATAAACAAACTGTGGTACATTTGTACAATGGAATACTGCTCAGCCATAAAAAGGAACAAACTTGATACATACCTATAACATGGTTAAACCTCAAAAGCATTTGCTAAGTGAAAGAGGCCAAATTTCCAAAACTGCATACCATAGAATTCCATTTGTATGACATTCTAAAAAGGTGAAACTAAAAGGTTGGAGAACTTATTCATGGTTGACAGGGGTTGGGAATGAAAGGAGAAGCTTACTATAGAGGGGAATTTTGAAGTGTAATGGAACTATGTGATAGTTTTGATGGTGGATACATGACTCTATGTGCTCGTCAAAATGCTTTGAATTTGGTACCACAAAGAGTAAATTTTACTGTGTATAAGTTAAAACAAATACATTTAAAGAAAAGATCTGTTGTCGTATACAGAATTTGGAATTGAAGTAGTTTTTAGGACTGGGGATGTTGAGCAAACATGCTGTAAATACAATTAAAATTTATTCTATTCTTACTCTTTGAAATGTCTGAATGATTCCAGGGTGAAATCACAAGGGAGCCCTTCCTCAAGCAACCCTGCCTTACAGAGAACACTAAACTAGAACCTGAATGAGCTTCTCTGTTTTTCTGTGACCCAGCTGGATTCAAAATAATGGGCATCATACTATTTACTAATTTAAAAGGTAATTATTTGCTTCTTAACTACTAAACATTTTGGTTAACTTAATCCTTTCTTTCTTCCTCACAAATACTCTTTGTCACTCTCTCCCCATCATCTTACCAGACATCAGATTGTTCATTCACTAACGAATGCTTGTGGGCGGGCTAAGGAACCATGAGGTGTGCTGGAGACACGCTGTCCTTACCTAGGTAGGTTCCAAGTGACTAGCCCTCCCGCTAAATAATTTTCGTAATTACATGGCTTAGCTATACAATTTACATTGCCCTACTCTCCAAAGAAATAACGATGGCAATTTATAATTACAAGCAGCTTTATCCACTTTCTAACAATTCTTTGACATACTTCCTCAATTGTTTGAGTAATGTATGTGCAGAAAAAGAATAGATAAAATTGGGAAATTTTAAGCACTCTTGAAGCTTTCTTTTATTTTTAACAAATGCAAATCAAAAATAAAATTGTAAGTCCCCTAACTGACTGAATAGACCCCTTCTAAACCAAGGGAAACCTGAAAAACCAAATTCCAGACTATGTCGGGAAAGAGGGGCTGACACATCTCATTATATTCCTTCCCTTACAGAGTTTGAGCATTAAAAAGAGAGATCATAATGATGCCGGATGGGGTACAGTGTGTTGTTCTGTGGGTTCTTTGATTTTGTCACCGGAAAGCATTTCAGAGCAAGTCCCAAGTACAGTCCAAGACAGAATTTATTAAAGAAAAAAAGACATGTTCAAGAGTGAGCATGGCACGTGCTTGCCTTTGACAAGAAGCTTTATATACCTTTACAACCTTTACAATGACTAAGCAAACCATGAACTAAGAGTGGTGGGCTGCCTGAGGGTTGGATGTCTGGTTATAAGTTTTGATTATCATTTCTCAGTCTTTTCTAAGGTTACGAAGAACTTCTAAATAATTAAAGTTATTGCCTAACTAGATTTGGACTTTTCCCAGAACATCATGTCAGTGTTCTGGATAATTCTCTATTGTTTCTGTGATTTCCTGCACTGGTAGATTCACATTCCGACCCACAAGGTGATCAGGTATGTTGTGCCTGGTCCGTTTGGTAGAGTCATGTACTGATCAGAAAGATGTCTGAACAATTATCCTATTTTAATTTAAACCGTCTACAAAAATCTTATCTATGTCTAACCTGCATTAAATAACCTGCCTCAATAAGACTGATGAAACAGACTCTGGTAATAAGACACCAAATTCCAACCTGACTCTGGTATAGCATCACATAATAAATAGCAGACCCCAAAAGAAAACAACAACAAAACCTACCCCAAAATACATTTACTTGACCTATTTTAAGATAATTTTGCAAAGCTGTCTTTTTTGGGACAATATTTGCATCTGTAGAAAGTCTCCATTAACATAGCCAGATCTTTCCCCTTCCAAGCCTTTCCAGATCCAGAAGTGAGTAACTGAGAGTCTGACACCCTTAAAGTCTGAATAAAAAATGTCTACCATCTCTTCTCTCTAGGGACTGCCACCCGTGAGGCTTCATCTACATAATAAGAACTGTGGTCTCCATAACCCCCTTATCTTAACTCAGACATACTTTTCTACTGATTTTAGGTTTTTAGACAATAGCTTAACTCTCTCAGCCAATTGTCAACAAAGAGATCCCTAAAACCCACTGTAAGCTTCATGCTTTGAGATGTGCCACCTTTCTAAGCTGAGCCAATGTATGTCTCACATGTAGGGATTTATGTCCTTGCCTGTAAGCTTTTGTCTCCCAAAAAATGTATAAAATCAAGCTATAACGGAACCACCTTGGGCACAGTTTCTCAGGCCCTCCTGAGACTGTACTTTGGGCCTTGGTTACTTATATTTGGCTTAGAATAAACCTCTTTAAATATTTTTACAGAGTTTGGCTTTTCATCAACACAAGTATTCATTTTAGGATTCATTACTTATAAATAGAGTTGCCTTGTTGTCATTGATTAGTAGCCTTAGATACTTCTAATTGCTAACTTAAGTTCACCAGTCTGAGATAGTAATGAACACTTCCAATTCAGAGTGTGAAGAAAGTTAATGGCAGGACCTGATGTGTGATTGTCTCTTTTGTCCCCTTAATTTATAATATATTAATATTACCAATAAGCTTGAAGAGGAGCTCTCTAGCTACTATTTGAAGTCAAAGAAAATCACAGAAATAAACTAAAAAAAGAAATTTTAAATACATGCGCCTGTAGTTCCGGCTACTTAGAAGACTGAGGTGGAAGGATCGCTGGAGCCCAGCAGGTTGAGGCTGAGGTGGCCGGGAGCGGCCACTGCACTCCAGTCTGAGTGACAGAGTGAGACTCCAACTCAAAAAAAAAGGAGATCATTGAGATGGTTTAAGAGGGAGGTAGTGAAGACCTCAACTATGGTGGTTGCAGTGGGAAGGGAAAAAACAGATGGAAGAAATGTTGTATAGATAGAATCTACAGAATTCTAGCAACAAATTATTTAAGGAGAGTGACGAATCAGAAGGAACCGTCAATGACTACAAGATTTCTAGTCTGTGATGTAGAGAAAGGACGTGTCAGTAACAGATGGAGGGAAGAGCGGGTGTTGTTGGAGGCATTGAGAAGCATGAAGAAGCTTTACGTCTAGAAAGATTGAGTTTGAAATCTCTCTCTGGACTTACTTCCATGTAATAGCAAACAAGTGTCTTAATTTCTTTGTGCCCTAATTTATGCATCTAGACACTGGGGTAGAAATACCTACTTGCAGAGGGTTATTATGAGGATTGAGTAAGCTACTCCTGTACGAAAGGCCCCTGCCACACAGTGAGTTCTAGACCAATAAATGGAAGTTATTACTGTTATTATGATGATGACTGTAAAGAAACAAGTGCCCTCTTTATTATTAATCAGTAATTGGCGATTGACTACACTCTAATGGACATCAAGTGGCATTTACACGAGGCGTTGCCTCAAGTCCTGGGGAGCTGACCTGACCAATTGAGTCTAGAATTTTCTTGAAGGAAACTGTCATCAAGATGATCTGGTTTTGAGAATGGTTTTTCGGGAGATTTACTGTTAACCTGATCTGCCCATGATCTGAAGTAATTTTGGAAAGGCTCTGTAAAATGAAAAGGGAAATGCAAGGAGATGAGGTGAGGAATTCAGGAGGGAGCGGAAGGTAGAGGAGACAGGGAAAGCAGTCAAGGAGAGGCTCCATCAAGATAGAAGGCAGGCAGCCAAGTTTGGTGGCACACACCTGTAATCCCAGCACTTTGGGAGGCAGAGGTGGGAGGGTTGCTTGTAGCCAGCAGTTCTGGAATAGCCTGGCCAACATAGTAAGACCTTGTCTCAAAAAAAAAGGATTGAGAGTTGGGGTGGAGGGGACCTGCCAGAGCTGGTACTGGAGACAAGGTGTGGTGTGTGAGCTGTTAGCTCCAGAGGTGCAATCACCATAAAAAAAGGGAGGTGCCTGGGAAGGGCAGACAGCAGGAGGGTGGAGATGTGGGAGGGACAGTACTGGGTAGGGACAAATGGGAAATTGCTGGGCCTAGTAGGGTGGGGCTCCCCTAATAAATCATTTGCAGTTGCTGGAACTGGTTTCAGTGTCTTCCTTTATATTGTGACTCTATTAAAAGGGCTCCGCTTCCCTTTTGTGGTGGCTTGAGTCACTCCATTACTCACCCGAGGCAGCTGGACGGCTTCAGGCCGCTCGAAGAGTGAATGGCACCGGAGTGGCTGACGCTGTTTCGCTTGAGCAAGCACAAGCAGGATTGCACATCTCTGGAACACGGAAGATGGTATCGGGAGTGGGGCACACATGATATCAGGGTGGGACAGGATTATTACTTGAATTCATTATATTGCAAAAAATGTGTTGCTCATGAAATGATGTGCATAATGCATACATAAGTATGCATTTAGGTTTTTCTGATAAAAGGATGCTTTTATTTGGTATTTTGAATTAAAACCTAGAGCACGATGCAAAAAAAGAAACAGAGAAAGGAAGGAGTTCAGAGGCACTGGGGCAAAGAGCACACCTGGCCCTTGTAGGAGCTAGAACTGGGTTCAGATGTCAGCTTTGCCACTTAGCTGTGGGGCTTTAGGCAAGTTAATTAACCTCTCTAGGTCTGATTTTCCTCACCTGTCGGGAGTGGAAAGTAATGCCTATCAAAGGGGATGTACCATAGCCAGCACACGGTAGATACCTAATGCAGGACAGCTGTTATTACTTTTTAAATTTTGCATGAGATGCTTTTTTTTTTTTTAATGCGGTTATCTCCCATAAACTTTGAAAGTCATGGAGGCAAGAGTATGATTCCAGTTTCACAGTTTCCTGTAATAGGCTGAAAATAGGCCATTTGGTGGTATTAGAATAGTCATTTAGAAAATTCTTAAAAACTTGTATTCTTTTTGTAGCTGAGTTGGGCTAAATATAAAAGCAGCTTGGATTCAAAATTGAACATTTTTTCCTATTCACTTCACCCTTACCCCCAGCACGGCCTTGCCTGACTGGCCAATTTTATCTAGTAATCCATAGCCGGTGCTGAAGAAGAGCCAGGCAAGCCAGACTACCTAATGATTAGGAGAATGGCCAGGGCTGACAGGAATGTGTCTGAAAGCTTGTAGAGGGCACTGCTCACCAACCTCCATCTGTGAATACAAGGACACTGGATTGTTATAGGCCAGGACACTGGGAATAAAAGATTGTTATAATTATGTGTTCCCTTCCATCCAAATATTGCAATTGTCTGCCCCTTCCTCTAAAAAAAAAAACTGTAAAAGAACATATTGTACATGCCAAAATGTTACCTAAAATGTCAACATAACCAGGAGACTTTGTATCACGTCGGTGGTCACGTATCAAAAATTGTCAATATAAATCTTAAGTCATGCTAAAACTACACGTAGGCTTCAAACTCAGGGTGGGTAAAGGGCCATGAATTTGGGGTTTCTTCGAGTGGGCTTTTTGGCAATGATGCTGATCCGTCTCATTATAACCTGGTTATAGAAATTAGACACTCCCTTTTCTCCCAGTCTCCGCCTCTTGTATTTTAATTGGCCGAGAGATAGCTGCCGATTTACTGGATCAGGCCATAACAAGGCTACAGTGTTTATGTTACTTGCTGGGATCATAGAGTTTACAGGTAGCAGAACTAACATGAAAGTCCAAGTCTTTTGACATCCAAGGTCAGAATCTTTTCCCATCACGATGCAGAGACACAATAAAGTAAGAATCAAGGTCATCATTTAACATTTTTTCGTTCTAGTGCCTTACTTTACAATGAATTTACAATGCAATGTGAAAAGCACTGCTTTTTTTTTTTTGAGTTGGAGTCCCATTCTGTCACCAAGGCTGGAGTGCAGTGGCACACTCACAGCCAATGCAGCCTCCATCTACTGGGCTCAGGTGATCCTTCTACCTTAGCCTTGCAAGTAACTGGAACTACAGGCATGCGCCATCACGCCTGGCTAATTTTTTGATTTATTGTAGAGATAAGGTCTCGCCAGGTGGTCCAGGCGGGTCTCAAACCCATGGGCTCAGGCAATTTTCTCACTTTGACCTCCCAAAGTGCTGGGATTATAGGCATGAGCCACTGTGCCTGGCCAGCACTGCATATTCTACATCGATAAAATGGTGTGACTGAGGCTGGGGAGTAATCATTTTGGCTTTAGAAATGGTTTTATAAAATATCAAAGTGTCATTTATAACTACTTATCTCAAAAAACCATTAGCCAATTAATGTTCTTTTTAGAAATAGGCTGATCTCGAACTCCTGGACTTAAGTCATCCTCTTGCCTCAAATTCCCGAGTAGCTGGGCGAACAATGGTGTGACACCATGCCCAGATCCTCTCATCCCTGTAGCACTGATCTTCAGGGCAATTCCCTGCTTTCCTTGCAAAGAGGAGAGTGCCTCAGGAGACAGGTGAGCAATAGACAGAGCCAAAGATGAGCAGCAGTGGGAGGAAGCTCAGTTGCATGGAAGGTGGTGAAGCCGCTTTTGCTGCGGTCAGTAACTGTTTTGAAAAACAGTTATCGACAAAAGTGCTTTTCATTTTAATCTGTGGAATGGCTTCAGTGACCGTAAGCCACGTATTCTAACAAAGAAGTCCAACATAGAAGGTTGCCAGGTAGTTCATGAAGTGTCTACATATATGGAAGCATAATCTAGTCTAAAAATTTGACATCCAAATGGACATCAATGGCTTCTAAATGTCCCTTGATGCCCATCTGTTGCTATTCTGGTTGGAAACCCTTGCCCTTGGATGGAAGTTCAACTTTTAAGCACAGTTAGCAAATTTCTGAACTAGCTGGATCTTTGGCTCTTTATCCTCAATTCTTGGTACTTTCCACCTCAAATGCCATGCTGGCTTCATGCCAGATGAACCTTCTCTCAATTTCTAAAATGCACGATTATCCCTTTCCTGACTGTCATGCATGTTTTTGAAAACACTCTTTCTTTTTGGCCACTCCAATCTCCCCACTTGGCTGGTAATCCTTATCCTCCAGAGTTGCTTGAAGGTCACTGCCACTAGCTAGCCTCCCCTACCCGCCACCATGAAGCGTGGGTCGGGGTCCTTGGCATAACTCCCAGTGCACACTCCCATACACTGCAGTAGGTTGACTTACCTGTCCACCCCAGAAGACCGCTCTTCCCCAGGTCAGGTCAGGTCAGGGATCACACTCTTCTGCTCACTATTGTGTCTCCAAGGCCTTACACAGTGCTTGGCACACAGCAGAGTGGGCTTTCCAGAAATATTTGTTAGATGAACAAATAAATGCATAAAAGAATACTTTTACAATTTGTGAATCCAGTTCCTCAGGAAGAAATGGAGTTTCTGAGCAGAGTTTTCCAGCAAATTGTATTGAGTCCTAGTAGTACAAGCAGGTATATCATTTTTTTTCTTGGTTTTGAATAATAATTATTTTTCTAAGTGCCAATTAATGAAATGTAAGCAATATTAAACATGACAATAGATGACTCTTGTCTAGAGGTTATGATAGTGACATTCTATAAGTTAACAACTCGATTAAGAACTTATACTTTAAAAACAATATAATGTGAGAAGTGAAGAAAATTATTTTACTCTAAAAAACAAAGTGACCAGGCATGGTGACTCACGCCTGTAATCCCAGCACTTTGGGAAACGGAGGCAAGAGGATTGCCTGAGCTTGAGAGTTCGAGACCAGCCTGAGCAACATGGTGAGACCTCATCTCTACAATAAAACAAAAAATTAGCTGGGCATGGTGGTGCATGCCTGTGGTTCCAGCTATTCGGAAGGCTGAAGTGGAAGGATTACCTGAGCCCAGCAGGTCAAGGCTGCAGTGGCCATGAACATGCCACTGCACTCCAGCCTGGATGACAGATTGAGACTCCAACTCAAAAAAAACCCCAAACAAAAACAAAACAAAAAAAAGTGAAGGCCAGGTACAGTGGCTCACTTCTATAATCCCGGCATTTTGGGAAGTTGAGGCAGGAGAATCACTTGAGCTGGGGAGTTTGAGACCAGACTAGGCAATATAGCAAGACCTTGTCTCTACAAAAATATCAAAAAAATTAGCTGGGTGTGGTGGTGAGTGCCTGTAGTTCCAGCGACTTGGAAAGCTGTGGTGGAAGGATCACCTGAGCACAGGAATTTGAGGCTGCGGTGGTCACTGCACTCTACCATGAGTGACAGAGTGAGACCTAGACTCAAAGAAAAAAAGAAAAAAGAAAGGAAAAAAAGTGAATATGATTATTTTCTAAGTATAAATTAAATGAGCATCATGTTTAATCCATATATGATTGCATTTAGAAATAATTTTCAAGATATTATGAAACAGATAAAATATGAGGCAGGTAAATTTAGGGTAAATAACATTTCTGGTTATGAAATATGCTTTTTTCCAAGATGCTCATAATTTTACTTATCTGTAGATAATTTCGCTTCTAAGTCAATGTATCTAAAATATTAAATTTTTACAATATCTGAGGTATTTAATCTCATTTGTATTTTACAAATCAGCAAACTGAGGCCTTCAGAACACCAGGAAGGAGAGATATAAGCATGTTTGATAGAATGCTTTAATACTCATGTCATCCTCTTGACAGCCCTGCAAAGGGCATTGTGCTTATATTTTATTTTACAGACAAGAACACCAAGACACAGAACCGTTTAGCAGCTTGCTTGTACAAGGTCACAGGGTGAGTTTGTGGCAGTTCCGTTGACCTAAGTGCCCAAGCTCTTTTCTAATACACCAATGGTATAGTGTTGCATTTGTGTTAAGTGAGCCCAGGTTTCTGACTATTCCACACAACAGACTGTGGCTGCCTTGTTCGAATAACTCCAGGAGCATTCCTAAGGAAGGTCACCACCAGCAACATAAGCAACATTGATCAGAACAGAGTATTTCTGGGAGTAGAATATCTGGGTTTGAACTTTAGCCCTTTCACTAACTGAATTGAGCCAGTTTTTTGACCCCTCTTTCCACTTCAGGTTCCGCATTATGAAATAGGTATTAACTAACTCATTGGGTTCTTCTGAGAATTAAATATCATGATGGATGTAAATTACTTAACTCAATTCTGAGCACATGGTAAATGCACCCCACCAAATCAGATATTTTAATGCAAGACTTGACCACGAGTTTTATTTATCCATTTTTAATAGTTTAATATAATTGCATTAAAGTAATATTTTATGAAATAAATAACTTAGATTTACACTTTTTTAACTAAATAAATTATATAACAGGCAGCCTGACCTGAAACATCCGAGCCCTTGATTCAGAAGAATTAGTTGATTACTTACACTTTAGAATCTGTAAAATATTCATAAATAAGCTTGCTATCTTTATAATTTCAAAGTGTATTTTCACAAGGTGTACAATTGTGGTGTTCCATTTATATTATCTTCTTGTATTCCTTTTACCTTTGACTTATTTTTTTTAAAGAAAATAAAACAAGAATAAATTTTATCTCAGCTTACTTGAGCTATTTGTCATTTCTTTTAACCATTCATGTTTTGACAATCTTAATTCTATGACTAATTTGAGTTTACATGTTTATCAAGAACCTCTTGCTATGTTATGCTGCTTTTTAAGGAATTTAAAGGTAGAATTGAGCCAACATTTTCTATTCCTCTCAACTTAATTTTATATCTAAGCTTAGTAGAGTTTAATTAGCTCTATTCAAATAAATCTTATTTTATGGTTGACCACATAATTAAGATAGATGAGTACAGATACAATACTTCCCGTCCTGTGGCACCTACAAAACTCTGTTTATTCTAGAAAGTACAAAGTTGGAGATTTTAGATAACTAGTCCCATTCCATTTTTAAGCAGGGTAAACTTTTGTAGTTCAGTGTCTAATGTTGACATGAGTAAAGTAAGAATACTGCATAAATTTTCTGTCCATTTTTAAATTAATTATGCCATGCCATTCTAAACCACATTTTCAAAATCTAAAATGTTTTTCATCTGATGCTAGTAAAAGAATGAGAGATATTTAGACCAATGGAACAAAATAGAAAATCCAGAAACAAACCTATGCACTTACAATCAAGTGATTTTCAACAAAGATGCCAATAACATACAATAAGAAAATAACAGTTTCTTCAATACTGTTGGAAAAACTGACTACGTGCAGAAGAAAAAAAATAGACTCTCATCTCACATCACATACAAAAATCAATTGAAAATAGATTAAAGACTTAAGGTAAAGACTTGAAGCTGTAAAACTACTAGAAGAAAATATAGGGAAAATGCTCCATGACATTCGTTTGGGCAAAGATTTTTTTTGGACATGACCCCAAACATACAGGAAACCAAAGCAAAAATAGACAAAAGTTTTTATCAAACTAAAAAGCTTCTGCCCAGCCAAGAAAACAATAAGCAGAATAAAGAGACAACCTACAAAATGATAGAATATATTTGCAAACTACACATCTGATAAGGAATTGATATCCAAAATATATAAGCAAGCAGCTCAAACAATAGCCAAAAAATAACCCAATTAAAAATGAGCTCAGGATATGAATAGACATCCCTCAAAGGAAGACATCCAAATGACTAATGGTACATGAAAAAATGCTCAGTATCACTAATAACTAGAGAAATGAAACTACAATGAGATATCACCTCACATCTGTTTGAACTGCTATTATAAAAGCAGACAAAGGACAAGTGTTGGTGAGGGTGTGGAGAAAAGGGACCCCTCACAGACTGTTGGTGAGAATGTAAATACACCATTATGGAGAGTAGTATGGAGGTTCTTCAAACAATTAAAAATATAACTAGAATATGATCCAGCAATCTCACTACTGAGTATATATCCAAAGGAAATGAGATCAATATGTCAAAGAAATATCTGTCCTCTCATGTTTATTACAGCAATTATCCACAATAGCCAAGATATGGAATTAACCAAAATGTCCATCAATGGATGAATAGACAAAGGAAATGTAATGTGTGTGTGTGTGTGTGTGTGTGTGTGTGTGTGTGTGTAAACACACACACAACGTAATACCATCCAACCATAAAAGAAGAAAATCCTGTCTTTTAGGACAATGTGGATGAACCAGGTAGATATTATGTTACGTATAATAAGCCATGCACAGAAAGACAAAGGCTGGATGATCTTACTTTTATGTGGAGTGTAAAAAAGTTGAACTCACAGACACAGAGAGTAGAATGGTGGTTACCAGGAGCTGCAGGAGAGGGGGACTGGAGAGATTTTAATCAAAGGATAGAAAATTTCAGTTAGACAGGAGGAATAAATTCAAGAAATCTGTTGTACACTGTGGTGAGTACAGTTAATAATAATACATTGTGTATACTTAAAATTGCTAAGAGAAGCCGAGCATGGTGGCTCACGCCTATAATCCCAGCGCTTTGGGAGGCTGAGGCGAAAGGATCATCTGATCCCAGGGGTTCAAGATCAGCCTGGGCAACTTGGTGAGACCTTGAATCTACAATAAATAAAAAAAGTTAGCCAGGTGTGGTGGCACATGCCTGTGGTTCCAGATATTTGGAAGACTGAGGCAAAAGGATGACCTGAACCTAGGTGGAGGCTATGGTGGATATGAGCATGCCACTGCATTCAGCCTGGGCTTCAGAGTGAGATTCTGACTCAAAAAAAAGAAAGAAAGAAAAGAAAAAGAAATTGCTAAGAGAGTAGATTTTAAATGCTTTCACCACACACACAAAAATATGGAATGACACATGTTAAATAGCCTGATTTAGTCATTCCGTAATGTATTCATATATGAAAACCTCATGTTGTATGCTATACATATATATATATTTTTGTTTGTCAATTTAAAAACAATGAATTAATTAATTTCCCCAATTGTCTTCAAAATAAAAAGAATGAATGAGTAGTCACTCCTGAGTCCCCTTGTCTTGCCTTTCCACCTGAGGGAAGTCTAATTATTGCTTTCTAATTTCTACTCCCTCAAGGCTGCAAATCTTTCCTCATTTAAGTTTTCAAAATATTTTATAGTGTCTGGGCTCGGCGGCTCAGCCTGTAATCCCAGCACTTTGGGAGGTCGAGGCGAGTGGATTGCCTGAGCCCATGGGTTCAAGACCCACCTGGGCAACTTGGCAAGACCTCGTCTCTACAATAAATAAAAAATTAGCTGGGCATGGTAGCGCACGCCTGTAGTTCCAGCTACTTGGAAGGCTGAGGTGAAAGTATCGCCTGAGCCCAGCAGGCTGCGGTGGCCGGGAGCTTGCCACGTACTCCAGTCTGGGCGACAGAGTGAGACTCCAACTCAAAAAAAAAAAAAAAATATATATATATATATATAAAATATATATTTTATAGTGACTACCTAAATGAAGTCTTAGACTAAGACTAAAATGAATCACCATGATATTCATAAGCAATAGCAAATCCACCAATTTAAAATAAAAACAACAATAAAACTCACTGAAATAACAATACAAAGGCCTCATTTTCTTTTTTTAAATTTTCTTTTTACACTTAAAGAAAAAAGTGTATATAATGTGTACTCTTTTAACAGAATGCTCACTTCTAACACACAGAGCACAACTTTAACCCTAGTTTCTCTTGTTGTGTACTTTGCATTTTAATAAAAACAAGTATGCTCATATAAGGTTTGTTTCCTCTAGGAGGCAATAAAGAAACTTTTCTCCGCTAAACCACGGGTCAAGGCTAATGTAAACAGAGCTTTCAACCTCACATGATAAGGGACTTCCTGAAGCTGGCAGGGTTTAAACTTTGAAGACAAAGCTAGTAGTGTCAAGGTAAACATGAAGGCTTTTGACTTGGATAGAAATCTCTAGGAAGGCATTATGGAATTCCTCAATTATAATGATTAAACCACCTCCACAACTCAGCTGAGAAGTTGCAAAATGTAATCAAGTTATTCCTGATTATATCAGCCGGCAATCAAGACTTTCGCCCGGGTTTTGTCTGACCTCAGAAGACTAATGTGGCAAGTCTGAACAGGGAGAAGCTGTGGGCTTCAGTGCCAGGGTAGAGAATTTTACATGGATAGATGCACAGAAACCATCACTAGCAAGGCACCTAGGAGAGACCTGGAGGCTGCTGTGACACCCTTCAGAAAATGGTCATTGGCCTTAGGCCAGAAATACAAAACACATTCCCTCACATCAATCTTCATCACACACCTGAATCTTGCATTTTATACAACTGTCGGACATACTAGCTTTCCCATGGTCTAAACGTTTTGATTTGGAAATGGCTTTTGTAATTTGGGGTACATTTAGTAAATGTGCATTTTTATTTTCACTCACATAGTAGCTTTATAGCTAAAGGGTTTTAATGTGCCAACAGAATGTTTTTTGCTAAGGGAGAGAGGTGACCTGTTTCTCTGACATGGAAGCCCTGATCTTGTCACCTCTTTGTGAGCTTTGAAATGAATTTGATCATTGATGAAAAGAACATCAGCAGTCAGCTGGAGTCCTGGAAGAAAATCAAAGTTTTATCTGCTTATGTAAATCTAAAAGTCAGTGTCAGATTTCTGAGCACTTCAGAGCAGGTGGCTATTTGGACTTGAAGAATAAAGACCCAAGATAGGAAAGGAGGAGGTGGTGAGATCGAAGCTGCTCAGACATCAGGAGAGGAAATCTTAGATCTGTCCAGCAGGATCAATGGGTGGAAAAAAACATTTTTAATGTGATTGTCTTACCAAAGGTAATTTACTGCCAAGGTCCAAAGTTAAATTCGCAATAAGGAATCTGATTCTTGTTGAATGACTCACAAAGTGACCTTGACTCTCATTCAAGTAAATGAAAACCTGAAATGTCTTGTAGAATTTACTTAGATGAAACAATTTATCTTAAAGAAAACACATGGCTTTTTCTCTTCTTTTTTCTTCATGTGTTTCAATATCTATATTATAACATTAAGTAGGAGATAAATGGAAGTATAGTATTACTGTGGGTCTTTCAGGATGCAAGAGAGATTACAAAGATCATTTTGAAAGTTTAAGAAATGATTTGTAATGTTGCCTCCTGAAATTCTAGCAATCACTGATGAATACTTAATGTACAACCATTTTCCAATTGCACAAAAAATTAGCATATTTAAGGTCCAGTTTTTAAATAATAAAATAAAATAAGAGAGAAATGCAAAAATATAGAGCCTTTTATCAGAAATAATATTTTTAGGTTGAAGAAAACCCAGTCAATGTGTGGTCTGGGAAGTTAGAATATGCTTCCCAAATGGGATGTTTCTTTTGAGAAGTCATTCTTAGTCTATGGGACATGAGTTTTATCTTTTCCCATGATGATAAGGGAGGGAGAGACCAAAGAGAGAAAAGCAAAGGTATGTTTCAATTGAGAGTGGGCCAAATATACAGTGATTCACGGCGTCCTAATCAGACAGGCGTGACATCTCACTAAAAAAAAGGTTTGCCTCACCCACTCTGTAAACTGTTCTTTGCCCAAGCTCAGCACACTACAAACTACTTTCTAGACATGTCACCACACTTATTGGCAAGGAAATTATATAAAAATGCTGACCAAGAAAGGGGTTAAATCATTATATGACTAAGGTTGGTGTTTCAGATAGATTCAGCTATCAGTGGGATTTCCCTTTCTTCCTTTCTTCCTTCCTTCCTTCCTTCATTCCTTCCTTCCTTCCTTCCTTCCTTCCTCTCTCTTTTCTCCCTCCCTCCCTCCCTCCTTCCTTCCTTTCTCCTTTCTCCTTCCCTTTCCCCCTTGTTTCTTTCTTTTTTTTTTTTTTAGTTCAAGTACTAAGCTCTTTTACTTATGGCTTTTCGATTTGCTCTACATTTGTCTATTTATATGTCCATATACTTTTGATGAAAATTGCAATGAACATTTCTACTCACATTTCTTTTTCACATCTACTTCTATAGATGACACAGATGAAATAAGTTTATTGCTTCAAGGAACTTTAAAAATCATCTCATCTAAACCCCACAGTTTTAGAGATGAGAATATAGAGGTCTTATCTACCATTACATAGGATTGGGAAGTATCATATTGCCAGGTCTAGTCTCCTTATACTCTGATTTTTAAGAATAGAGTTATTTCATGAGTTATATAAGATGACTATGCTCTGCAAATTACTGCTACAAAAATCTGTGGAAATATTTTATATTTGGGGTTAAAGTCATGGTTTCTCAACCACCTAAGAAATTTTCTTTTTTTAATCAACAAAATAAAATAGTTGGAAAACCCAACACAGAAATAACTCACTCAAAAGCTGTTAAGGTTGGACCCACGTATTAGTGTATTTAAACAATTCTCCAAGTATTTCTGACATAGTGAGTGTAAACTAGTGTTTGAAAAATATTGGGTGCTAAACAGGTGCATATTTGCTTTCCAAGGTGGTTGGATAGAAAGCAGGCTAAAGTGTCCAAAGGCATCTAGTAACTTAAGGAATGCAAATATTAATTATAATAAATATGTATAAATTATAATTATTAATAATATAATTAATAATAATTATAATTTTTTATTTCAAACTGTGAGTGTACAGTCTGTCTGTTGTCACTTAATTTATGGCATACATGTAAGATCCTCTGAGCTTCTGATAATATTAAAAGGCATGCTCATTTACTTTTTATGTAGGAATTTACAACTGACTCAATGACCAAAATGACTGTTGGATTGTCGGAATATTTTTAAATGGGAACTTAGTGTTTTGATTAAATATTGATAAATACCAATAGGAATTAACAAAGACTTTTTTTTTAAGAGGTAAGGTCTCACTGTGTTTCCAAGACTGGTCTTGAACTCCTGGGCTCAAGCAATCCTCTTGTCTCAGTCTCTCAAAGTGCTAGGATTATAGGCATGAGCCACCACACCTGGCCTACATTTTTTTTTAATTAGTAGTATGAGGTTCTCTGCAGTTTTTTGTGTTGTGAATAACATAAAAAGACATCACAGTATCTTTTCTTGAATCACATTATTGATCAACTGGCGACTATTGTTTCATGGGTGTTAGGCAAAATCATAGGCCAACCTTGATGTGTAGAGGATACATTTCAGACACGATTTTATAAACCCTAGCATTCCAAGACCTTTTCCATTCTCCTGATTGTGCCAGTGCTCTTCACCTCAATGAGCTTTATAATTAAAAGACCAAGAAAAGATATTTCTGCCCATGTCATTTTTTGATATCCCAGTTAGGCACCTGACATCTTAGTCTCTAAGCACATTCACTAGTCATAGTGGACAACTAGAGTGTCCTCTCCTCAACAGCACTCACTCTCCTCGTACTTTTAGAAGGATATCTTAATGACAGTAGTGCTCTCATCAGGCCACAGGGGTGGACACATGACTCAAGAATAGCTGCTTGAAGTCTTCTTGAGATTAATTAAAATGGCGGTTAGAAGAAAAAAGGACTCATCTCTCTGCTGGTGAAGGTACAAGGCAATCTGCTGTAGAAGACAGTGAAGATGAATAGAGGGCTAAAAGAGGGCAAGGTGGATCCTAGAAGTGCTGACGTCTTTTTCATGGCGTCCTGTGAGCCTCATGCCCTCTCCCTACCAATTCTCTGTTTCTGTAAATCAATAAACTTTTCTTTTTGACTGACATTAGTTTAAGCTGGGTTTCTGTAATTTGCAACCCAAAGAGTTTTAATTTAATAAAGATTCAAAATGCCCTACATTTCACATATTGCTTAGGGAAATTTCACATTATTTGTCTTTCTCACATAGTGCGCTTGTTGGGGAGAGGAGGATATCAGAAGCAATTGTATTGCTGGCTCTTCTCAGCAAAAATAGAAAGCTAAAACAACAACAACAACATAACCACAGTATAAGCCTCTTAGAAAAGGTAGGATTGAGCTAAGAAAGAGGCAACAGAGAGCAAATCTCAATAGCTATTGCTATAATTTATTTTATGGTTTTGTACAAATAAAAATACTTGCATACCTCAGTTTCTTATAGACTAAACTTAATTTGTATTTTAAGTCCAAAATACCTTAGGTTTCTCTTCCATTTAAAAATATCATAGCTATTGGTTAATTATATTTTAACAAAAACTTCTAGTTGATTTTATTTTCTTATTTTTTATTTTTATTTTTTGGGTTGGAGTCTCACTCCATCACCCAGGCTGCAGTGCAGTGGCATGCTCACGGTCAGTCCAGCTTTGACGCTCCCACCATCCTTCAGCTTCAGTCTTCTAAGTAGCCAGAACTACAGGCGTGTGCTACCACTTCCGGCTAATTTTTGATTTATTGTAGAGATGAGGTCTTGCCAAGTTACCCAGGCTGGTCTTGAATCCACCGTCTCAGGCAATCCACTTGCCTTGGCCTCCCAAAGTGCTAGGATTACTGGCTGAGCCACCGAGCCCAGTCTGATTTTAAATGAACAATATTTTTTGTCAGAATCTGTCACTTTCATTCTATGTTATCTATAATATTAGTTTTGGTTTATATTTGTCCTAACTATATTAAACATTTTCAAGCTTTCAAGCCGCAAAAATGTCCCTAGGTATCTTATGTTCTGAACAACAATTATCATTTTTTAGTGTATAGTTATGTTTTAGTAGTTGATTAGGCTTCACTTGCAATATTAACTGTAATGTTTAGATATATTATATTTTTATTCATATCAGCTTAGTTGACACGGCCTTTTGTGGTTTCAGTCTCTGTAGTCAGAAGTTTGAGTCATAATCCAAGAACCAATGCATGTTTAGGGTTTGCTGAATGTCAGGCTTTTTTTGCATCATGTGAAGACGTAAACAATATGTTGAAAAGCCACAGGTAATGCTGACTATAGTGCTAATTTATTTTTATGACAGGCATGGGAAAATCTACAGGAATGTGTCTGCATTTCCAGTCACTAAGTACTTATGGAGCGCCCACTGTATGCTCAGCATTTGAGATAGGAATTCTGAAATAGTCAAAATAAATGTAGGGCATGGTCCCTTTGAATAAACATACATAACACCATCAGAAAATACAAGGAGCAAATGAAAGTTTTCATTAATTTTTATTAGACGTTCAGAAAAGAAAATATCAGTTAGATTTGTTTTCCTGAGAAGTATCAGAACTGTACAATACCAAAATGGGGCACGTAGATAGGCAGAAAAAAGGAAGAAGATTCGTGGTATTGAGCTAATTAATCAACCAGCTGAAATGAAAACCTTCTGTATCATATGATTATCCACCTGTATTGGACCATCAATGACAAGGAACTCAATATTTTATGAGGCTCCTAACTTCATTGTAGACAGTTTAATTAGAAACTTCTTTGTATTTAATTGAGATTAATTGGAACAGAAAGTTTGGGCTCCATTTGGTAGTTGGGTCCCTACCAACTGCAGGATAGTGACACAACCTGACATCTTGTCAGGAGGTGCCAAGATCCTGTCTTCTCATCTTATATGCTCCAAAAAGGGAGTGTTAGGGTTTCTGAGGCTTCCTGGGATTGTATGAAAATCCGTGTGTCACGAGGACTCGTGTTGAAGAAAATGTTTTATTTCTCCAACATTTCTTTGGAACAATCCATGTTAGAATTTTCTTCTGGTGTGATAAAGGGAAAAGAAAAACAAAGTGATAGACATTTGAACTTGAGAGTTTTCCAAGTTGCAGGCCCTTTGTGGGGAGTGAGGGTTGGAGATTTTCCATGCTTCACTGCATTTAATCCTTATAACCACACTGTGAGGTGGATGTTATCTTTATTCCTTATGAGAAACTTGGGGTTCTGGGAGGATCAGCAAAGCATATTCTTTCTTTTAAAGAAAAG
This sequence comes from Tarsius wallacei, assembly GCA_963574415.1. Taxonomy (NCBI): domain Eukaryota; kingdom Metazoa; phylum Chordata; class Mammalia; order Primates; family Tarsiidae; genus Tarsius; species Tarsius wallacei. Next base: position 20,257 of record CAUYQG010269209.1, read on the forward strand.
TCTTTAAGTGCAGAGCTATGCACTTAGGTTAAGGTGATTTTGTACATTCTCACCCAATCCAGAACAATTTCAAGAGTGACAGATACCAATGTTATAATTTTGTTCCAACAAAAGGTATACACTGAGACTGTCTGGTCATACCTGGATCTGTAGTCACCATAACTTAAGGTCACTCCTAAGCCACTGGGTGGTTCCAGCTAGGAGCACTGCAGCTTAGGGATGTGCTCACAGTCACTGCATCTTTTGTTTCTAACTCTCATGGCCCCCATCTCTATGTACATTATGAGAAAGTATCCCCTTATGCCAACTTTCACTCAGGGAATTTTCTCCTCTTTATAAGGCATGCATTTTCAGCCAAATTCACTTGGGCTCATGACAAAATTCCAAACAAAAGAGGACTTCTGTAACCTTCCCAGCATGACAGTTGAGATGAAGTTCAGTCCTAGATGGCATCACACATGCTACTACTACAGCAGGCTCACTTTCAGCCTTCCATTCACTCAAGGGTTGAACAGGTTGGGACTGTTTTTCAGCCCTTGTCCTTGTCTTCTGGAATTACCATTACTCCATACTCAGGAAAAGGTGAAATTAGTGTTTGCAGAATCCCTTTGAGGTCTCTGATGAAAGATGATTTGATAGCATAAAGTATTATTATACTAAAAAAGACCGTGGGATTGTGTCCTTGGAGTTCTATACTGTGCTCTCAATGTCAACACCACATGAGGAGATGAACTTCAAACATTCACTTGCTGGTATCCTCTCATGAGTTTCATTATTTTGGAGCCACAAATGCTTTGTCAATCCATAGTGAGAAAAACTCTGATGATTATGTAACAAGGAACTAAAACTTGTTCTACATGCACAGATAGATTGGATCACATTCTGAGTTGGGATAAGCGCTGATGATGCAGGTAGAAATGTGTTCAATTATATGCCTTGGAAAAGCAAACTGTCCAAGAGAAGAAGACTCTAAATTTGCCAGCATTATCCCAATGATTCCAGATTTGGTAATGCCAAATCAATACTCTTGCCAGTTCAAAAGTCTTAAAAAAATTTCGAATTGTCTTTTTATGTTAAACTAAAGAATAGGAAAGTTGAAGCTGATTTTACAAAGTAGACTTTTTTTACATAACTAAAATGTATAAAATTATAAAATTCACTGTAGAAAAATAAATTGGCTATTCGTTTAGTCTGTTTTCCTTAATTCTTATGAATGTATAGACTTAGAACATCATTCTTCTGACTTTGTTATGTTTTGAAAGATCTGAAGGATACTGCTACTATGATAAGTAGTAAAATTATAACATATCACTTAACCCAGCAACCAGTATTTATGCTATGAACATTTTTTATAGTATGGCATTGAAAAATGTATTTTAAACCTCAAAACCTACTTTGAAAATTAAATACCTGATTACAGGAATGAACAATGACATGCTTACACAGATTTTTTTTATAAAAATGAAGAAAGATGCTTTGGAGTGCCTACAAATTCTAACAGAAGATATTATGAGTAGACTAATGGATTTTTATTTTATAGTTTTCTGTGTATTGATTCATTAGGGTTAGTTAATTTATACCAATCTTTTTGAGGTATGACTTTGGTTCTCATTAGCAGGAAGAGAGATTGATTTTTTTTTTGTTTTGCAGCCTGTTTGTTTGTCCCATCAAAGGAAAACTTGAGCTCTAAGGTAAACAAGCTCATTATCCATGTTTGTGTCCTGGTGCCTAAGTCTTTAGAATCTAGGCAAAGTGAGGCACTCTGCAGTTATTTCATGACTGCAAGCCACTATTAGAAGATCCACTTACAGAAAAGTTGTAAGGCAGTAGTGTGCAAACTTTAATGTCCATAATGCTACCTCTGAAGCTTGCTAAACATGCAGATTCCTGATTCCTTCCCTTCCCCCAACGCAGGAAAGATTTTTCTGGTCTGGAATGAGATCAGGAATTTCAGGTTTACCAAGCACCTGGTGTTTCCCAATGCTTATAATGCAGATACCATTCTGAGAAATGCTTGTACAAATCACCAGGGACTTGAACAAGGATCAGAGATTAAGACAAATGTAATAAAGATGGAAATAAGATATTTCTTCTAATCCTGTCAAGCGTGATAGAAAGGAACAGATAGAACCAAAATTATAAATTTTCTCTTTTTTGCCATTTCACATTTTTCTTCTCTCCAAATCCACTGTCCACCCCATACATCTTTCAGATTAGACCCTATTTTTCCTCATCTTTCTAGACAAGAACTGACAAGAGCTTACAATAAGTCCTTTTTTTTTTTACATTTACAACAGTACTATTGAAATATATCTTGTATCAACTGCTCCTCTATTTGCGAGAGAGGAAGTTTAGTCCAGTAGTTAAAGACAGATTCAATCCCTGCCTCTATAATTTATTAGCTATGTGCCTTTAGACAGTCACTTTATACCTTAAGTTTGTTATCTTTACAAAGAAATAATAATAGCATCTATGTCATAGGACTGTTGTGAAGAGTAAATAAATTAACAGATGTAAAACACTTAGGACAACAGGAAGAACATGTGAAAGCTGTATAAATGTTACTTATCGTTTGTTGTGTTTAAGCCAGTGGACCAAGTTACCTAGGCCTAAAAACTTGTGAAACACAATTAGGTTTTGAATCTTAACTTTAGGGAAATGGAGAATATTCTTTTCATTAATCATTAGGAACCATTGGCTTCTCTCCATAACCACAAATACATATATAAATAGGTAAAATAATCAACTTAAAGATGGCAGGGGAAAACTGTGACAACTCTAAGTTGGATATTTGTAAAAACAGTTGAATCTCTCTTATCAATGCATAAAACAGTAATAATATTATCGTTTCTGAAGATACTCATTTGACGCAATTTGGCAGCATTCCTAATAACATTATTATTATTTTTTAATTTAGGAAGAAAAGTACATTGTCTTGACAAAATTCTCTCAGCCTATGAGGCAACCTCACGCTTGTTGGACTGTCTGGTGAGGGACCCTTCAGGTGATTGACAGTGTGGTGAGGTTATCATTGCATTTGGCACCCAAGGCTTTGCATAAGGAGATACCATTGTTTATAGAAATGCCTTAATAAATGTGTTTGTGATACAAGGTGAGGACTCTTAAAAAGCAAGGACTGGAAAGAGATAAAGAAATGGGCAAACCACTAATCACTCCACATTAGAAATATCCACGGTATCTAGAAGAGAATAGAGAAGAGGGAAGAGAATGAATAGAAGAGTAAAGAGCAAAAAAAAGAGAAGGAATTCAAGCATTGTAGCACGGACCAGAGCCTGAGAATGACAGAAGTCACTAACAAATCCGTGCAATGCTCAGTGCAGTGGCTCATGCCTGTAATCCCAGCATTTTTGGGAGGCAGAAGCGAGAGGATTGCCTGAGTCCAGGAGTTTGAGACCAGCCTGGGCAACTTGGCGAGACTTCATCTCTACAGTAAGTCAAAAAAAGTAGCCGAACATGGTGGCACACATCTGTAGTTCCAGCAGCTACTTGGAAGGCTGAGGCAGAAGGATTGCCTGAGCCCAGCAGGTCCAGGTTGCAGTAGCTTGGTCAACAGAGTGAGACTCAGATACACAAAAAAGAAAAGAAGTTCATGTCTTGTGGTTGGGTAAATTCTGGGATTTTTAGAAGTATTTCTAATATTACAAGGTTTTGTTTTGCTATTTTGCTTCCTAGTTCCTACCATCCACTCTCATCTCTCTAAACCTCCAGTAAGGCCTGATATGCCCATATATTTCTGTAGCGTGGAGTTGTAGTCAATAATTGGGCTATAAAGGACAGCATGCTGACACACAGAGAAAGAATGGCCCAGGAATTTCAGGGGGTGAATTTCAGGAAGGCATATGACAGGTTACAGTAAAACTGAGAGCATCCTCAAAAACCAGCTGCAGGAGTGTCCTGATTTTGGAGTGAACAGGACCACCTTCTGCCCTCAAAATATATTGAGCATATACTACATGTTATACACTAATTATGTATGGTACTTTATGCAATTATTTGCATATAATTAAGCCTCACAAGAATCGACTAGGTAGGGACTATTATTATGCCTTCATACAGACAAGAAAAACTGAGGCATAGACACAGTAATTTACTTGTCCAAGCTCATACAGTCAACTAGCACCAGGATAGCAAAATGAGGATGTAAAGAAAGACCACTCAGCCTAAAGCACAGTGTAGCACTATTAACCATGATGCCATAATACATTGGTTAACCTTGGAGGTGGGAGGATGACACCTTGGGTGATGAGTGAGAGCAACAAAGTCAATAGTTCAGTGGGATGGCCTAGGGTGGGAACCTAAATGACAGGTGCACAATAGGAGTCTTGAGTTGGGCACTGAGAGCCACTGATGATAACAAATAGCCAGGGCAACTGGCCCTGGCAGTGCCGGAGACAGAGCTTTGGCTCATTTCTGGAATTCTGCAGCTCACAGGGGCATGATGTGTTTGAAGATCAGTTCTGTGGAAAGTGTGTCAAAGTAGAGCAGAAATACTCAAGGTGAAACATGGATGCTCCAAGTAAAATCAGGTAGGAAAGAAAAATCCTTAACTTGCTATTACTTGAGGGAAATAAGACCTAAAACAGAAAAAGAGATAGAAAATAGAAAAGGAGTAGAAAAAAAATTGTTGCTGTTTGCACATAACATTTTAATCAACACATGAAATTAGTAGATGACTAACAAAAAGTTGTTTATTAGGGTTCCAAAGCAATCTTTGTGAAATACCACTTTATAATTTATTTTATATCAATATTTAGTCATAACAACAGTTCTGATTACAGAATGTAAGTTTAGTCACACTTAATAAATCCTTTTGCCTTCTTTATAAGGTTTTGAGTATAACCCTTAAGATATTGTTAATTGTAAGTACAAGATTGTGACGAGCCAAAATGTTGATACCTAGAAACTAAGCAATACCAGCTGGTCTTTCTGCCTTCAAGTAGACCTTTGCTCCCAGAAAGTGTGCTAGGGTCTGATGGAGAAAGAATAATTAAAAATATTGTTATAATGGATGAAAAGGAAAATACAAACATTACCAGATTAAAACACCCTCAAATCCCTCACCCCAACACCCAGAGGACATTGTGTCCAGAATGTGCCTTTGTGTGAAATGGAAAAAGAAGCTCTGTCATCTGGTAGACACAGCTTCATGCCTGGGCACACAGTTTGATGTGAGGAGACCATACTAGATGTCATCTTTCAGTTACTAGTTCTCATGTACCCTTCTTATTCCAGGCACAATTCAAATAAACATATGCAGCAGATTTGTGGAAGAAGATCTTATTAATAACAACAATAATAAAATACAGTCAAGCTCGGTGGCTCAGCCTGTAATCCTGTGCTTTGGGAGGCTGAGGTGAGTGGATTGCCTGAGTCCCCGGGTTCGAGACCTGCCTGGGCAACTTGGCGAGACCTCATTTCTACAATAAATCAAAAAAATTAGCTGGGCGTGGTAATTTTTCTATAAATATAAAGTAATTACAAACATTTTCTGATAAATATAAAGTAATCCATCGAGAGCCATAGCTTGGGCCTGAACTGGAAGATTAAATATTTTAAACACATCAATTATTCATGCAAATATTTACAGATTTTAGACACTTCTAGCTAAACTATTGTGTTTACAGCAGAGGAAGAAGGGATTCAGAAAACTAATTTATTGACTGTAACACAATCCCACAGAAACACGTCTTCTTTAATTCTCTTTAAAGGCCTCCCAGCTGGAGAAAGCTTATGGGCAATAAGGGAAGGGGGGAGGGGAGAAAAGTGGAAAGGTTGAGCATTTATTACAAATAGACAGTTAGCCGGGCTCGGTGGCTCAGCCTGTAATCCCGCGCCCTGGGAGGCTGAGGTGAGTGGATTGCCTGAGCCCGCAGGTTCGAGACCCACCTGGGCAACTTGGTGAGACCTCATCTCTACAATAAATCAAAAAACCAGCCGGGCGTGGTAGCACGCGCCTGTAGTTCCAGCTACTTGGAAGGCTGAGGCAGAAGGATCGCCGGAGCCCAGCAGGTCGAGGCTGCGGTGGCCGGGAGCGGTCACTGCACTCCAGAGTGGGCGACAGAGTGAGACTCCAACTCAAAAACAAAAACAAAAACAAAAAAAACAAATAGACAGTTAACCAAGAACACAGTTTAGATGATGAAATGCAACTAATATCAGAGATATGTCTACAGATACTTGTTTATTTTCACCACTGCAGTCACCACCACCACCACGTTTCATCCCAGATTTTCCCAATTTTCTAAGCTTGTTTCTTGCAGGACACTGAACAACCAGCATAGCCATTCATCTCTGCTCAGGAGTTTAGGAATATCTGCAGTTAAGGTCACTTCTTATACCACACAAAGTGGAAAACTAGTGAACTGCACTTGGCTATACAGATTGGGAGAACTTCCCTTTCCCACTGTATCTAGGGCTGCTCTTGAGTGGGGCTGAAATAGGGAAGTAGTTCATTTACAACTAGCTCTGCCATATCTTCTCAAGTCATTTGTGAGCCAGGAACAGTGCCATGGTCATCTGGGTTATCTGGTTGTGTAATTTCCTTGTGTCTTCTGATCCTCTTGAACTGAATCCTAAATGTACAACTTCTATCATCTAATGAATTTTTCATGCTCTTACTTGGTCCTATGTCTTGGTGGATTTTATAATACCTAGATCATGATGGAAAGTTTCAGTTACATTACAAAGTCTTTCCTCAAGGACACTCAACTTACCCTTCAATCTATGGACTCTGAGCCTGTAAGCGCACTTGCTTCTGGAAACTGCATGAAGAACCATAGTGGCTCTAAGCCCCCTGCTTACCACCTCTTGGCAAAGCAATACCCGGATGTCTGATCATCTATGTCAACCTTCAGAACACCATAATTTATTGTCTGTCATCACAGACACAGATGGGTCCAGACACCTTAATTACTATTCTAGACTTGGTGCTCATTATAACAACTATGCCAAACTTACAGGTAGCCTCTGCATTCTGGAATCTCATATTCCCATTGCCAGTAGGGAGTGTCTTTCACTGTCAACTCCAGCCTATAAAGGCTAGCCTCTGTCCGTCTCCTCAAAGATACAGTGCTCCTGCCCCAGTGCAGTCTTCATTTCTTCAGTTTAAGTAGTGCCCACTAGGTGCTCTCAAGGAACATAATCAGATGATGGGTACCATTGTGTCACATAATAAATTCATTTAAACATTTCTACTTCCCAAATCTTCTGTTCCCTGAGCCCCAATATCTTCATTTTAGTCAATTGCAGACCATCTCCATATTCACATTTCAAGGAACATTCTCATTAGCATATAAGGACTGGCTCCAAGTGTTCTTGCGACATTAAATACTTAGTCACAGAAGAGTGCTCTCTTAACAAAAATTTCTCCCTGAATCAGTTTTATATTCTACCCTTTCTAGTCTAATACCAACTCCTTCATGTGATCCCATAGTCCCTGCCGGTACGAAGGGACTAGCACACATGAATTCCTTCATGTATAATGCAGAGATTGTATTTCGTAAGTTTGGATTGAGACCCGTGATGGTTCAACTTCTGTGTCAAGTTGGTTAGGCTGCGATCTAACACCGGTCTAGATGTTGCTGTAAAGGTATTTTTTTTAGATGGGATCGATCAATAGACTTTGGGTAAAGCAGATTACCCTTTATAATGTAGGTGGGCCTCGTCCAATCAGCTGAAGGCCTTAGGAGCAGAGACTGAGCTTCCCTTAATAAGGAGAAGAAATTCTCATAGAAACCCTGCCTGAGTTTCCAGCCTGTTACCCTGGGAATTCAGACTCAAAAATACAACAACAATTATAATACTACATCAACTCTTACTTGAATTTCCATTCTCACCAGCGCCTACAACTGAAGGAGCCAACTCCTTAAAATTAATCTTTCTCTGTCTCTGTCTCTTTCTCTCATTCTCTGGCTACTCACTTCAAGAATTTCATCCTGTGGGTCGTGGTGGCTCATGCCTATAATCCTAGCACTATAGAAGGTCAAGGCAGGAGGATTGCTTGAGGCCCGGAGTTCAAGACCAGCCTGGGTAACATAGTGAGACCTTGTTTCTAAAAGAAATCAAAAAATTAGCTGAGTGAGGTGGCACATGCTTATAGTCCAACTACTCAGGAGGCTGAGGAGGGAGGATCACCTGAGTCCAGGAAGTCGTGACTTCAGCAAGCCATGATCATGCCACTGCAATTCAGCCTGGGTGACAGAGTGAGACCCCCAACAAAAAAGAAAACAATTCTATTTTGAAAGTCTGTCTTCCAAGGTACTTCTCACTCTCTTAGCCTGGGATCTCCTGAAGGCAGAATCTGGGTCAAAGTAGAGCCTTGCATGCATGCAGGTTGTTGACCTGGGAAGAAATCCCAGGGATCAGGCGTGTAGTGTAGACAGAAACATGGGACAAGGAAAAGCCAACACACTGGTACATTACTGAGCTTGGTCACGACTATAGGTAACCCATGCTTAATTCCATGTGAACTTCTGAGGCGCCGTGTACAATGCCTCACAGAACTCTCTGGCTAGGAAATGAACGGGAGAATCATGTATCCATCAGCTTGCACCCTTTATTGTTTAAGACTGTGCTCTGTATTGTGTATACCTGGGCAGCAGGTGGATTTACTGATTCCATGATGAACCTTGAGTGCTATCACCTAAAACTATTTGAGGAGTAACACAGTAAACCAAATTCTGTTCTCTAACTGTGCCCAACCTCCGATCATTGAATCCTCTTGCTCCCTTATTTTTATCGTACTGCTTTCCAACTTCTAATCCTTGACTTCTACATTTAACACATTCACGGTGTCCTGGCAGGTGTCAAGCAGGTTCAAATCCCGTCTCACCACTTACTGGCTCTATGACCTTGGAAGTTTAACTCTCTGGGTCTCAGTTTTCTTGTCTATAAAATGGGATAATAACAGTCCCAACTTTATGGAGTTGTTATGAGCACAATTTGAGATAATGCATGTGAAGTATTTAACAGTGTGTCTGCTGCATAGAAACCAGTCAATAAATGATCGCTATTATAATGTGGATGGATGGTGGTTATGATAATAATGATGATATTTGTCCTGCTCAGGTACTGCTGTCTGTAACATCACTTACTCTCTTACCGCTTGACCCTGGGTTTTTATCAGACCTGACTGATAAACCTCAAGCCTGAATTTATCATCTCTTCACTTCAATTAGACTGTCGAGTCGAGCTAGATATAATTATCATATAAGAAAAGATTCGCGATTATGCTTGTTCATGGTCCCTAGCTTTAGCTGGAATACCTTTATTGTTTTTCACACAGTGGTTACTGCAGAGACTTAACATTTTCTGCTGGTCTCTAACTTCCTTCTTTGAAGTAATGTTCTTACTTCTTCTGAGAAAAATTAGAAATCAAGACCAGGACTTCCTCAAAGCCACCCTCATATTTTGCATATATACATACACTGTGGCATCTCCATTCATTCTCCAGTCTTTTCCTGATATCTCAGAAGGTGCTTTGTAATAGATCCTAGTCTAAGAATCCAAGTGTATTCTGGACCACCCCAACTCCCCACCCCCACCACCAGGTCTTCTTACCTCACTTCGTCACGTAAGCAAACCCATGACTACCTAGATGTGTTAGTCATCCTGTTCCTGCCTTAGAAGAGCTCTGGAACCTAGCCACCTGGGTTTGAATCTTTGCTACTTTCTGGCAGTGTAACATTTGGGCAGTTTAGTTCTTCAATTTCTTAACTTAATCTTTATTCAAATAGAAAATAATAATTCTTACCATATAGTGAATGTAAGGATGAGATACATTAATGTCTGTGAAGTGTTTGAACAGGACCTATAATAACTTGATGTGTAAGGCTTAGCTATTATTAGTATTAACAGTGTAGGGAATTCATGATTGAAAGACTTAATGAGAGGCAGAGCAAAAAGGAGAGCTCTCCTCTTCTGGCCTTCTGGAGTCCCGAGCTAGGAGACGAGATACCTTCCCCTAGAGATTTGACACTTGAGCAAGAGAAACAAAGACTGAGGGACAGGTGTCATGATGTTCAAGGCAATACCAGGCCTGGGCTTTGAGAAACTACAGGGTTGCTATGCCAAATGTCCTGTGGTGGTGTAGCCAGTGGCAACATCATAGCTAGATGGGCCCAGTGACAGGCCCTTCCCTGCACTGTCTTATGGCATAGTATCCCTGGCTTCTCCCAGTTTTCTGAGCCCAGTTGGTTCATCAACTTTATTGCTGATTCTGAGATGTACCTAAAAGTATTTGAATAAATGTATTCTGTCATTTGAGGTGGTGCCCATTCCTTTAGTCTGAATCCAGGAATCCTGATGACTACAGTGGCCCCTATAGCTTCTTAAATATCTTTTCCTTTGGGGACATTATTCCTTTATGGTCCTAAGATTCATATTTCCCTGATTTTTCTGCCAAACTTTTTAACTTCTGTATTCCTTCTTTGTTCCCTTCTTGTACCTCCTTTTTTGCTTGTTTATTATTTTAAATATGTCCTCTGATTGAGGTCATTCACGTCAATGTCTCCAGCTACTTCAACTTCAATGTAAACGGTTCCCACATTTCCATTTCCATTTAGGCTTTCAGCCCTAAATTCCAAATGCAAGTTTCGACTTCTTACCTATTATATGACTTGAATGAACCGACTATCCTCCACAGCAGAGGAATGAGCTCACATCACAGTGCTGGCTCAAGAAGTGATACATAAGCCAAAATTATTCAAGAATCATCCTTGACTCTTCCTTTTCCTCCTGTTGCTATGGCTTTTTTAATGGTTCATCTCTTTTGGCTAAACTACTGCAAGACCTCCTAAACTTCTAAACTGATCAACTACAAGACCTTCTAACATTTAGAAATGCAAATCTGATATTGCTTAGCAGTTTGGACAGTTCTATATTTTCCTCATGTTACACAAAGTAATTCTAGTCAAATTTTTTCAATTCAAAACTAATCATCTGAAGGACCTTCTGGGGGCCTTAGTCTGAGGTATGAGGTACTATTAATAGACTGTAAAGAATCATGCAAATGATTTATTACTCATAGAGAGCTCAAAGCTCAAAGTCTTCTGGGAAAGAAAATCACAGTGCGGCAGATACATCTTGTGTTCCTAAGAGATAGCCTCTCAGCCTTACTTACTCCCACCTCTCTCCCAGATCTGTTCCCAACAGACTTCACATTGGCACAAAGAGAACATCTTGCCTTCCCCTCACATGAAGATCCTCTTGCCACTTCCCTTCCTTATCCCAGTCACCACACAGAATTGGAGTGGAATAAGTCCTCTACAAATTATTGTTCAGAAAATGCAATAGTAGTATTACAGTATTTCAAACATACCAACATCAATCATAAGTAGAACCTCAATAGAAACTGTTAGGGTACGGACAGGGTGAGGGTGGATGGATGGAGAGGGAGAGGCGCAGGGGAGGTGCAGCACCGCCAGAGCTGGCAAGCCAGAAGTGCCGCGCTGGGAACCCAGAGATCCGAATAAATGCAAAGAATTGTGACACACAGAGAGGTTTAAAAAAAGAAGAATTTATTTAAAAGTAAACTAGAGAGAGAAAGAGAAGAAAGATTCACCTCCCTAAGTTGGGGGAGGGGGACCAAAGCCAGGAAGCATGGCGACAATCATAGTTCAAAGAGCACACGGCCACACCAGAGTCTAGCAAGGCAATGGCCGGTGGTTGCTTGTGGTTGAGTCCTTTTAACCATTCCCCTTGATGGGGGAAGATCATTAGGGTGATTGGGTGGAGGTCTGCTTCCACATCATCACAAAGGGGCAGACAAGCACAGGTACTGATGATGTCAGGTGATGGGTGGGTTAGTCACATGATTGCTGCCAAGGTGGGGCTTATTTGAGTCACAAAGAGCTGACCCTGGGGAGGGGTTTCCTGCAAGAGACTTGTTAGACATTTGCAACTCACAAACTCAGACATTTACAACTCACAAATTCCTTGACCAAAGGTGGGGCATATTATTACTTTTATGACTTTGGTCAGCCAAAGGGTGACCTTTGATCTTCGGCCTTGACAAGGAATCTAAAAGTTTACTAGAGATTATTATGCTAAACCATGGATGGTTGGGCTGTCCTGGTCTTGCATCTGAAGGAGATTTGCTGAGGGGGGATGGGATAGGCTGCTGTTTGTCTTGCAGTAGAATGTCTGAAGCTTTCTAATGGTTATGCTGAGGCAAAAAGACTAAACTAAGAATAAGCTAAGTTTCTTCTAGGTTTCTATAGGTACCTTTCAGAAACAACCTCATGTCATGCATTGGAGGTTAATTGGGAATTGATTCCCTATATGACTTACATTATTATTATTATTTTTTGAGTTGGAGTCTCACTCTATCACCCAGACTGGAGTGCAGTAGCACACTCTTGACCATCGCGGCCTCAACCTGCTGGGCTCCGGTCATCCTTCTGCCTCAGCCTTCCAAGTAGCCAGAACTACAGGCTCACGCTACCATGCCCGGCTCATTCTTGATTTATTGTAGATACGAGGTCTCACCAAGTTGCCCAGGCAGGTCTCAAACTTGTGGGCTTAGGCTATCCACTCGCCTCAGCCTCCCAAAGTGCTGGGATTACAGGCTGAGCCACCAAGCCCAGCCTTGACTTACATCATTTTTAATAGATTTCTACCTTGTAACAGAGGGAAGTGTCTTTTAAAAGAAAATTCTCCCCAAAAAACCCAGAGATTACTTTTTCAAACAGATTACACAACATACATAAGCATCCCAAGAATATTGTTGAACTCTATTTATTGATGATTTCACGAAGTCATCAAGTTAAAGCTAGAGTTTAACATTTAATACTCTTACTAAAATAAAGAAGGCAAATGGTTTTTGGGTTTTTTTTGTTTGTTTGTTTTGTTTTGTTTTTTGAGTTGGTGTCTCATTCTGTCGCCCAGACTGGAGTGCAGTGGCCGCTCCTGACCTGCTGGGCTCGACCTGAGGGGCTCCGGCGATCCTTCCGCCTCAGTCTTCCAAGTAGCTGGAACTACAGGCGCGCACTACCACACCCGGCTAATTTTTTATTTTTATTTTTTGTAGAGATGAGGTCTTACCAAGTTGCCCAGGCAGGTCTCGAACCCGCGGGCTCAGGCATTCCATTCACCTCAGCCTCCCAAGGCATGGGATTACAGGCTGAGCCACCAAGCCCGGCTGGCAAATGGTTTTTAATAAATGTGCTCTCTCTCACAAATGAAGAGATGGAAACAAAACAGAAAAAGCTTTCTGACCTTACTTCAGGAAGTTGTTTACTGTGAAATATACTTACTTTTTTAGAACCATCTATGACTTTTTGAAGACATCAAGCAATTTTTACTATTTGATTTGTATACTAACATTTCAAAAAATGCAAGATATTTATGTCTATACTTGTTGGCTTTGTTTTTGATTTTTGACATTTTTTATTATGAGACAAATTTACTTTTACAAAACAGTTGTACATATAGTACAAAGAGTTCTCATATATCCTGTACTTAACTACTATTAGCAAACTAAGATGTTTATCTTGGTACAATAATATTAAGCAAACTGCAGAATTTGGGATAGAGTGTTCACCAATTTTTCCACTAATTTTTCTGTTTCAGGATCCAATCCAAGATACTATGTTACATTTAACTATCCTGTCTCCTATTATCTGTCTTCTCCAAAGCATAGCAGTTTCTTAGTCTTTATTTCTCTTTCATTGCTTTGACATTTTGAAGAGCACTGGTCAATGATTTTGTAGAATGTGCCTCAATTTGGGTTTGTCTGGTTTCTTTTCATAATTATATTTAGGTTCTGCATTTTGGGAAATGAGATCGCAGAAGTGATATTTGCTTCTCAGCACATCACATCAAAGGGTATACAATATGGATGTACATTATTATTACTGATCAACTTATTTATGTGATTAAGATGATGTCTAAAAGAATTCTCCATTATAAAGTCATAATTTCTTTTATAATTAATATTTTGGGGGAGATACTTAAAGGCTATGCAAATATGCTGTTAATGCTTAAACTTGTGTCCACACATTGTATCATTCATCAATGAATCTTGCCTGTAGTAATTAATATTGTAGTATCCTAAATTTTTATTTTCCTTTTCCCCTCTACGTTTGTTAATTAGAGGTCACCTGTAAAGAACAATTTTCTATTTACTCCCATTTGTTTACTTATTGCTCTAATTATTGTGTCAGTTTAGATCTGCAATGCTCACTTTGTTCTTTGGGTTACAGTCTAATCATGTATAATTGATTTTGCTTCTCAGGTTGTTGTAACTTTGGCCACTGGGAGGTCTTTCAGGCTGACTCGTGTCCCCTTTTTTTTTTTTGAGTTGGAGTCTCACTCCGTCGCCCAGACTGGAGTGTAGTGGCCGCTCCCGGCCACTGCAGCCTCGACCTGCTGGGCTCCAGTGATCCTTCCGCCTCAGTCTTCCGAGTAGCCGGAATTACAGGCGCGCGCTACCACGCCCGGCTAATTTTTTGATTAATTGTAGGGATGAGGTCTCGCCAAGTTACCCGGGCGGGTCTCGAATCCGCGGGCTCAGGCAATCCACTCACCTCAGCCTCCCAAAACGCAGGATTACAGGCTGAGCCACCGAACCCGGCCCCCCCCACTTTTTTTTTTTTGAGTTAGAGTCTCACTCTGTCGCCCAGGCTGGAGTGCAGTGGCACGCTCACAGCCACTGCAGCCTCAACCTGCTGGGCTCAGGTGATGCTTCCGTCGCAGTCTTCCATCTTGTGCCCTTTTGTGTGGTGCCATCTCTCTCTGTCTCTCTTTTTTTTAGTATTTCCTTACTTTCTGAGATTATGAGATGATCTAGACTTATCTTGTATTTTTTCTACCCCAGGCCCACAATCAATCATTTCTTAAGAATTTCTGGATTATTTTATGGAGACTGGTATTCAGAAAACAAGATCTGGGTGTGCTTATGGCTACAGGGCAGCAGGGGTTACAGAAAAAAGAGGCCTACAGAAAAGACAAAGGAAATTCCCACGATGATGCTGAAGAGGAGCCTCTGGATATCAGCTGTGCTGAAAGCTTAGCATCCACAAGTCCAGCTTAGGGAGGAGAAAGGAGATGGGAAGAATACCTGCAAGATATAAATGGGACCGAGCAACTACTTGATATTCCTGGCCTCATTGATAGCTGTAATAATGTATAAATCAAATGTTGATTTAATCAAAATTTGGAAAGGAATTTGGAGATGGTAGATGGAGAGTTGTGGATTGGGAAAGGGGCTACAAGAAAGCTAAACACTGATTTTCTTTTCTTTTCTTTTCTTTTGAGTTGGAGTCTCACTCCTTCGCCCAGGCTGGGGTGCAGTGGCACGCACGCTCACGGCCACCCCAGCGTCGACCTTCTGGGCTCCAGCGATCCTTCCGCCTTAGCCTTCCAAGTAGCGGGAACTTCAGACGTGCGCTACCACGCCCGGCTATTTTTAAAAATTTTATTGTAGAGAGGAGGTCTCGCCAAGTTGCCCCGGCTGGTCACTTGCCTCGGCCTCTCAAAGTGCTGGGATTACAGGCTGAGCCACCGAGCCCAGCCCTGATTTTCTATAGTATAAAGTCAATGAACAAGTGTCTAAATTTGGAAAATAACAATTAATATATAAGTACAATATTTAGTGATATGGGAGCAAATAGCAGAAGAAGTAGTTAAAAGTGTTGAATATAGCTGCTTCTATGGAGAGAGAATTGAGATTTGGGAGAAGTGAGGCAAAGACATTTTTAAAAAATCAGTGTATTTGATATTTACATACTACTTTGGTATAGATAAAAATAAATTTAAAAAGAGAAAAAGGACACAGCCACAAAAATTACAGTAAATAAAGATTGATGGAGTTGTCTCTCTTCCAGGAAACTAAGTACAAAACTACGCACACTTAGAGATATACTGGCAAAAGTTTCCCACTTCAGGACAGAAAAATAAAATTTTGAGAGATTTAGGCAGAAATATAAATAATTAAACTCAAACAAAATGATTTTAAGGAAAACTAAATAAATACTATGACCCAAGAATATTGTGTCCTAAAAACAGTCTACCTTGTGTGAAATCAACAGCAATTCAATTTCAAATATTTTTAAATTTGCAAAATATCATCCATGTACTTACTGTGAAAAAAATGAATATTCATATTCGATATAGTTGATGGCAAATTTTACAGTTTTAGTAGCTTATTTGTAGAGAAGATTTTTCATGTATTCAAAGCACATAAGGGTAAGAGGCAGAACCAGCATGTAAACTTAAGTCTGTTTGAAGTTAATCATTTTTACCAGGTGGGAGCATTATTCTAGGAGCTTGGCAATATCTCTCCCACCTCCTCCTTTTCTTTTAATTTTTTTATTTTAAAGATGTGGGGTACAATTCAGGGTTAGATATACAAATGTTCATTTTGCAGGTACCCTTCTCCTCTTCTTTTTCATCTTTTTATGTTTTTCTTTTTTTCTGCAAAAATAAAAAAAGTTCTGTAACAGATTCTTGAGCAAGGACTTCCAAACTTAAAATACACACGATTATTAATCTTTCCTAAGAAAAGAAGAAGAGAAATAATCTATCCATTTTTTTTTTTCCCCAGTGAAACCACAGCAACAGCAAAAGGGACAAAATTTGTGTGCTGAACACAACTGGATTCTGGGGATACAATGAGTAATAAGACTGACGTGATCCTGCCCTAATGGAGGGCACATTTGAATGGAGAAGATAGACAAAGAGGCAAAGAAAAAAAATAAACAGAAGCATTAGGTTATAATAACTTCCAAGAAGAACACAGAGAAAAGATGACTGAAAAAAATGATGGAGACCATGGAAATTACTTAAAATTCATCCACCATGAATCAAGTTAAATCTTGCTTCCTAGGTTCTCCGAGGAAGCAAGATTTAACTTGATTCATGGTGGATGAGAATGCGATAGCCACGTGCTAGCTGGATGGGAGAAACAGAGCTAGGAAAGATTTGCTTAAATGGATGATGTCCAAGCAGATGTAACCCACAGAAAATACAAGGCTTGTAATTATCTTTTTTGCATTGGGTAGAAAGGGTTGAATACATGGCTTCAACATTGTTGTAAGTTGAATTTTGTGGTCCCTCACCACGTTCATATGTTGAAATTCTAGCCCTCAGTACCTCAAAATGTGACCTTACTTGGAAACAGGGTCGTTGCAGAGGTAATTAGTTAAGATGAGGACATTGGGGTGGGCTCTATCCCACATGACTGATGTCCTTAGTAAAGGGGGAAATTTGGACACAGAGGTAGACACACATAAAGGGAAGTTGATGTGAAAAATAAATCTTTCTAATTCAGTAAATATTAAGTATGTCATTTCTTTTGTCTGTTAAAAAAAAAAAGGGGAATATTAGGTTGGGCATGGTGCCTCATGCCTATAATCCAGTAATCTGGGAGACCAAGGCCAGAAGATTGCTTGAGTCCAGGAGATAAGCTTGGGAAACATAGCGAGACTTGTCTCCACAAAAAAATTAAAAAATTAGCCCAGCATGGTGGCACATGCCTGTAGTCCCAGCTACTTGGGAGGTTGAGGAGAAAGGATTGCTTAAACCCAGGAGTGTGGGGCTGCAGTGAGCCATGATTGTGCCACTGCACTCCAGCCTGGGCGATGGAGTAACTATAACTCAAAACCAAAAAACAAACAAATAAAAAAACCCAAACAAAGCAAACTAATTACAGACAAATATGCCAACTTTGTAAATCATACTTGGTTACTACATTAAATTATTAAATCATTAAATCTATATTTTCTTGACTAAAGAATGATATTTGTAATCAATCTTAACGGACAATATAATTTTTAAAAGGTAAAGGTAGTATTTTCTTTAACAATGTTAATCCTAGCTATCTCCTTTCATTTGTTATTTTAATGTATTCAAATTAAAAGAGTATATCTATTCAAATTAAAAGTGCACTTTCTCTATAAGACTAGGTAATAAAAATAAGACATTTAAAAAAAAGATGATTTGGACTGTTCAACATACCAAAAAATCATAAATGTTTGAGGTGATGGATATCCTAATTACTCTGATTTGGTCATTATGCATTGTGTATATGCATCAAAATATCACATGCATCCCATGAACATGCACAGTTACTATGTATCAATAAAAATAATAAGAAAAGTAAAAAAGACATTTAAAAAAAAATCAGAGTCTCACTCTGTCACCCAGGCTCACGGCCACTGCAGCCTCAACCTGCTGTGTTCAGGAGATCCTTCAGCCTTAGCCTTCCAAGTAGCTGGAACTACAGGTGCACGCCACCACACTCAGCTAATTATTGTTTTGATTTATTGTAGAGATGAGATCTCACCAAGTTGCCCAGGCTGGTCTCGAACTCTGGGCTCAGATAATCCTCTCACCTCAGCCTCCCAAAGTGTCAGAACTATAGGCGTGCCTGGCTAAAAGACATTCTTAAACAACAAGTATGTACTTATATACATAGGATAGGTTCAAGTTTGTTAGGGGCATGAGTGAGATGTGCTTAGAGATTTTAATACTCGGAATATACCTGGAACTTCTTCCACTCTGCTTTTTCCATTCCTTCTATATCTCTATTTATTCCAAAATGAATACATGAAGTGGCAAGCAGAAGGAATCCATCACCCATTTGTAGTAAAAACATCTAGGAATACCCCCGATTTGTTTTTTTAAGAGACAGGGTCTCACTCTGTCACCCAGCCTGGAGTGCAATGACGAGATCATAACTCACTGCCGTCTGTGTTCAAGCAATCCTCCCACCTCAGCCTCTCAGGTAGCTGGGACTAAAGGTGTGTACCACCATGCCTGCATAATTTTTTTAATTAAATTTTTATGAGACAGAATCTCGGTATTTTGCCCACGTTGGTCTCAAACTCCTGGGCTCAAGCAATCTTCCCACCTCAGCCTCCCAAAGTGTTGGGATTACAGGTATGAGTCACCACACCCAGCAAAATGTCCCAAGTTTGCTACGTTTCATTCTACCTTTCTAGTTATTCACAGACTAAAAGGGGTGCAATAGGCATGCACTCCTTGTAATGTAATTGGTTCTTGTTTTAGAGTAGTATTCTTTTCTTATTTTAATTGTGGGGTATAGTTAAGGGTTAGGTATACAAATATTCATTGTGCAGGTACCCTTGTTGATGAGGTGCCCCCCCTTCCCCAGACAGATATTGACTACTGTTAATCCCACCTCTCTTCCCATTCCTGCCCCCACCATAGTTTCCCGCCACTGTCAATCCTTTTCTTATAGTATTAC
>CAUYQG010269212.1:0-20244 GCA_963574415.1 Tarsius wallacei
TATGGCTGTATAATATTCCATTGCATATATGTACCACATTCTAAAAAATCTAGTCAAGTTGTGATATAGAAGGAGTTATTAATTAATTATACTACTCTCATCTTAGATAGAATATACATCAATCTCAACTTATTGGCTGGAGTAATGATAGACAACTTTGTTGTTCTAGATTTCTTGTTGGCCTGTCATAGTGGAATTGTACCATTGTTAATACTTCTTGGTTGCTTAGATCAGTGAAGCAAGCAAAGTCAAGCAGACTATACTTCACTTTAAAGAAAAAGTGACTTGACTCTCTAAGATTGATTCTCATGGCCTCTGGTTTATTCTCATTGCAATCGGGCAATTGCAGTTTCTGGTTCCAACCATCTTAATGGACTATTATTTATTCTTGTTTTTGTCATAGTGGCTATAATTCTGGTTTATTACATCCTATCCAGAGTCTTAAATGCTTCTGTGCTGCAGCAGTCTCATCAAATGATCATCATGATGACACAACAATAAAAAAGTCAAGAAGATTTTGTGATATAGTTGAGTATGAAGATGAGTAAACAATATCCCACCACTGAAGAGATAAAGCTTTAGTCTTCCCTGAATTGATCAACTTTTTGCAAGTGAGAGTATGACCGAAAGGGAGGAATGGGGAACAGTATCCACACAAATGAACAATGACCAGATCATACATGACAATAGAACACTGACCCAAAACGCTACAACAATTGATTCAGGAAAGCAAATCACAACCTTTGCATCAATTAACCTAAAACAGGCTAGATTTTATCAGTGTCAATCAGCTTTCCTATTTTGGGCTCCTCACTTCCATTTTAGAGCCAATCAAAGAAAGCCAAATATGCTCCCTAAAAAAAAAAAAATCATATAATGTGTTCCACTTTTAGTAACCTGCCACCAGCTTTCCCTGCCAACAACCTCCAATTAGAACATACCTGAAGCTGTCCTATTTTCTTTTTTTTCACTATAAAACTCTCCTGCTCTCCTGCCTGCCTTTGAATCTCCACTAAACACAAGTGATGGTGGCTGACTCTCTTTCATAGCAAGCTCCTGAATAAATAGCCTCTATTTGTTCTCATTTTGGTGGTCTCTGTTTATTTCTGCAAGAAAAAGTAAAATGCTCTTGAAATTGTATAAAATGACCAAAAAGGCTTAAAATCTTAGAAAGCAGATGGGGGGCAAGATGATGTCAGATTCGGTCAGAGTGTGAGAGTCTCTGCATAGGTGAGTGCACAAAAAAAAGAATCTGCATCTATTTCTGTTTCCAAGTGGGTGAGTGAAAGTCCAACTGAGGGGAGACAAAGGATCAAGTGCCTGGGGAACCCTACAGAAATGGCTACAATTTGCCACTCCCCTGAATTCAGTACCTGCTGTGTGCAAAAGGATCCACCATCCCTGGGGCATATCTCGGGAAAAGGCAGAAGAGGTCAGCTGGCATCTGGCCCACACCATAACCTGCAGCAACAGGCACAGGCTGTAGGGACCATGGAAAAAGTGGAGGGAGGAATTCTGGAGCTGAGCCATGCCAGAAGAAAAAAACATGGACTGTCGTCATTTTCTCTGTCCCAAAACTGGGCAGAGATCTGTTTTGTCTTGCCCAGTTCTGAACTGCCTTCTTCCCAAATAGCCTGTATCTTGGGACCAAGAGGTTATCTCCTCACCCCTCTGACAACGATCATCGTTTGCCCAGAGGGGATACGCCAAGTACACAATACCTGAGAAACAGATCACCCTGTTCCCATACTGGACCAAACACAGACGCATGCAATTGGAGTGGGAGACCTAGAAACAGACAATTTGAGAGCTTTTCCTGGGAAAATCTGCTGGAGAAAGGTAAACGTTGGCAGTGAGGGCTGCGGAGGGAATGCAGAGAGGGACCTGGGTAGATTCCTAAGGAAGTAGTGGGGAGAGCCCACCCCAAGTCTGCATGGGGCTCCAAAGTCCTGCCACCAGATCTCAAGATCCAGAGACTGATAACTGTTGGGAAAGGAGCAATAGCTCCTGACAAAGAAACTGAGCAGACTCTCTAATGCATGGGCAGAGAAATGCTCCAAGGCAGACTCAGCGGAACACCAGAACTGCATCTTGAGACCAGGCGCTGATCTCTGCATTGAGTTGGGGCTTCTCTTTGCGACCTCAGAGAACATTGTCCCCAGTGCACAAGCCCTGGCAGGTAATGGTGGATGTGGAACCCTAGACAATCCACCCTCCACCCTATGCCAGCTGCTGGGTGATAGATGCAGACAGTGAAACTGACCATGAAAGAGACTGGTGGTGGTACTGGTTTGTTTGTCTGATTATCTTGTTTGGTTGATTTGTTTGTTGGTTGATTTTTCTCTTTTCTTTCCTTCTTGTATTTCTCTTTCTTTGCTCTTTCTCTGTTTTTTTTTTTTGTGTGTGTATTTTTCTATTTCTCTTTTTCTACTTTTCTTTCTTCTTTTTCTTTCTCCTCCTTTCCCTTTTCCTCCCAGCCTTCTCCTCTCTCTTTTCCCTCTTATACCCTGTCTTGGATTCAGGGGTAATGCATGCATATCCACAGTCAGGTCATCATGCAGAGATGGAGAGTGAGTCCAAGTTGGCCCATTCACCAGATAGCCAACATTATGACCTGGCAATAGGCTCTGAATCCTTGCAGCCCACCTTATCCTCTTGTAAGTGCTAAAAATTGTAAAGAGACAGCACAACACCCCACCCAAAGCCCTGCTTCATAATTAAACAAACCTGGAGCCCCAGCTCCAAGAAGGACAAAAGGTAGAGCAAATATCAGAAGTGACCACTTTTCAATTTTCCACTGAGCAACAGAATTAAAGAGAAAGATAGGAGAACTGCTCCAAATGAAGAAAAATCAATGAAGAACTGCTGATAACCAGAGCCCTAGCAAAGAGTCAGTGCCAGAAAGAACAGCCACTGGGGCACAAAGAATGGCTATCTCTGAGAAGGACAGCATCCAGGAGTTACTTACAGAGATCAGAGAATCGTTGGCTATAATGCATAAAAATCAAGAAATGCAAGGACAAAAATGAAATGAAATTGCAACAGAGCTGAACAAACTCAAGAAAGCATGCTTAGAAATAACAGAAAACTACATCCAAGAAATAAATGCAAACTGACAAGCATGGGAAGGAGGATTGACCAAGCAGAAGAAAGAATCTCACAGCTAGAAGACCAAACTATAGAATTAACCCACTCTATTAAAAGTACGAACAAAAACACTTAAGAAGATGGAAGAAACTCTCCAAGAGATGTGTGATTTTATCAAGAAACCAAACCTACATCTGGTAGGAATAGAAAGAGAAACCAAACCTACATCTGGTAGAAATAGAAAGAGAAACAAAAAATACCCTGTAACAAACATTCCATGAAGTCATTCAAGAAAATTTCCCTTATCTGGCCAGAGAGACAACTATATAAGCACAAGAGATTCAGAGAATCCCTGCAAGACATCTTATGAGAAGACTAACCCCTAGACACATAGTAATTTGCCTACCCAAAGTAGGTATAAAAGAAAAAATCCTAAAGGCAGCAAGAGAAAAAAGTCAGACTCCCTACTGGGGGAGACCATTCAGAATTGCAGCAGACTTATCTGCAGAAACACTACAGGCCAGAAGGAACTGGACCCCAATCTTTAATGTTCTCAGAAATAAACAATTTCAATCAAGATTTTCTACCCAACCAGGCTGAGCTTCATCAGTGAGGGGGAATTAAGATCTTTCCCAGACATTCAATCCCTAAGATAATATGCTGCTTTGAGACCAGCTTTACAGAAGACACTTAAAAAGGTGCTGTGCACAGAAGAAAAAAGAAACAAAAGAAAGACCATATACTTCACAAGATCAGAAACACACACAGCATACCTGCAAAAATGAAAGCAAACACGTATGTGAACACAAAAACTAAACGAAAACAAAACAGCCATATAAGAGCATTGTGACAAACTCTCACATTTCAATAATCAGCCTAAATGTGAATGGACTAAATGCACCACTGAAAAGACATAGAATGGAAAACTAGATAAGAAACCATGGCCCAGTAATATGCTGTCTACAGGAAGCACGTCTCACCACAAAGGATGCCCACAGGCTTAAAGGATGGAAAACAAATATCCAGGTGAAAGGCTCACAGAAGAAGGCAGAAGTCACTATCGTAATGCCAGACAAAACAACCTTTAAACTATCAAAAATTTAAAAAGATAAGGAAGGACATCATATAATGATAAAAGGTTTGCTCTATCAACAAAAAATACCATCCTAAACATGTATGCACTTAACAGACAAGCACCAGTTTTTATAAAGCAGCTACTAAGTAAACTAAAAAAAAGATATTGATTCTAACACAATCATAGCTGGAGACTTAAATACCCACTAACAACCTCAGATAGAACATTGAGGCAAACAGTCAACAAAGAGATATGGAACCTCAACTTGACACTTGACCGAATGGACTTAGTAGTACCTATAGAACATTCTACCCAACAACCACAGAATATACATTCTACTCATCACCACATGGAAACATACTCCAAGATCGACCACATCCTCGGCCATAAATCAAGCATAAGCAAATTTCACAAGATGAAAATACTGCCGGCTAGGCACAGTGGCCCAAGCCTGTAATCCCAGCACTTTGGGAGGCCAAAGTGAGGGGACTGGCTAAGCCCACGGGTTCAAGAACAACCTGGACAACTTAGCGAGACCTCATCTCTACAACAAATCCAAAAATTAGCCAGGTGTGGTAGTGCATGCCTGTAACTCTGGCTACTTGGAAGGCTGAGGCAGAAGGATCACCTGAGCCCAGCAGGTCAATGCTTGGGTGGCTGTGAATGTGTCACTGCACCCCAGCCTGGGCGATGGAGTGAGACTCCAACTCAAAAAACAAACAAACAAACAAAAAAAGAAATACTGCCAGGCACATTCTCAGACAACAGTGGAATAAAAATAAATGTCAAACCAATAAAATTTCTCCCAAACCCACAAAGACATGGACACTAAATGGCATGATGCTGAACAACTCCTGGGTCAATATAGAAATCAAAACAGAAATGAAAAAATTCCTAGAAACAAATGAAAAGAAGGAACTTCTTATCAAACCTCTGGGATGCCATGGAAACAGTACTAAGAGGGGAATTCGTATCTCTATGAATACACATCAAGAAAATAGAAAGAGAACAAGTTAGCAACCTAACAAATCACTGAAGGGAACTGGAAAGGTAAGACCACCAAAACCCTAACTTCAGCAGAAGAATCCACATCACCAAAGTAAAAACCCAAATACAGGACGTAGAAGACAAAAATAACCATAGAAAAATCAATGAAACAAAAAGCTGATTCTTTGACAGGATAAACAAGCTTGATGGACCCCTAGCCAAAATGACCAAGAAAAAGAGAGAAAAAGCCCAAACAAACACAACCAGAAACAACAAAAGATCAAGTCACAACTGACCCTGAAGAAATACAAATGATTATTAGATTACTATGCACACCTGTATGGAAACAAACTTGACAACTTAAATGAAATGGAGGACTTTCTGGTATCACACAACTTCCCAAGGTTGAAACAAGAAGAAACTGAGATCCTAAACAGAACAATAACAGCCCAGAAATTGACTCTGTAATAAGAAAACTACAACAACAGCAACAAACAACAACAAAAAACAAAAACAAAAACAAACACCCTGGACCAGACAGATTTCCAGTGGAATTCTACAAAATATACAAGGAGGAGTTAATACCAATCCTATTGAAAGTATTCCAGGCAATTGAGAAAAATGAAAAAGATGAAATGCTCCCCAATCATTTTATGAAGATAATATCACACTGATACCCAAACCGGGTAAGACTCAACCAAAAAAAGAGAACTACAGGCCGATATCCCTGATGAACATAGATGCAAAAATTCTCAACAAGATTCTAGAAAATCGAATCCAACAACACATCTCAAAAATCACCCACCATGACCAAGTAGGCTTCATCCCCAAGATGCAGGACTGGGTCAACATCCAGAAGACCATAAATATAATTAAATACATCAACAAATGTAAAAACAAGAACCACATGATATCATTAGATGCAGGAAAAGCTTTTGATAAAATCCAGCATCCCTTCTTGCTAAAAAACCCTTGAACATCTAGGCACAGAGGGAACCATCTACGATAAACCACTACTGCCAATCCCACCTCCCTGCCCCCACCCCCTGCTCTGGCAGTTTCCTGCTACTGCCAATCCTTTTCTTATAGTATTACAATAATTGTTCAAGGTCCACCTATGAGTGAAAACATGTGATACTAGTTCTTTGTTTCTGTGATAAATCACACAGTATTATAGACTCTAAGTCCATTCAAGTTGCTGTGAAGTACATAATTTTGTTCTTCTTTATGGCTGCATAATATTCCATCATGTATATGTATCATGTTTTTTTTAATCCAGTCCTCTTTTGGTAGGCAGCATGGTTGGTCCATATTTTTGCTATTGTGAACAATGCTGCAATAAAATATATGTGCAGGTATCTTTTTCATAGAGTGATTTGAGTTCCTCCAGATATATTCCCAGTAGGCAGATTGCAGGGTCATATGGAAGGTCGATTTTTAGATCTTTTAGGAACCACCAAACATTTTCCACAAAGGTTGTATTAGTTTACACTCCCACCAACAATGTAGAAGTGTTCCCTTTTCCCTGTGTCCTCTCCAGCATCTGTTGTTTTTGAGTTATTGATGATGGCCATCCTGACTGGAGTTAGATGGTATCTCAGTGTAGTTTTAATTTGCATTTCTTTGATGATTAGTGAGACTGAGAATTTTTTCAAGCATCTGTTGGCTGCTCATATGTTTTATTTATTTATTTATTTCCTTTTTTTTGAGTTGGAGTCTCACTCTGTCGCCCAGGCTAGAGTGCAGTGGCCGCTCCTGGCCACTGCAGCCTCGACCTACTGGACTCCGGCGATCCTTCCGCCTTAGCCTTCCAAGTAACTGGAACTACAGGCGCATGCTACCACGCCCGGCTAATTTTTTGATTTATTGTAGAGATGAGGTCTTGCCAAGTTGCCCAGGCGGGTCACGAATGCTCATATGTTTTCTTTTGAGAAGTGTCTATTCATATCTTTTGCCTATTTTGTAATGGGGCTGTTTATTTTTTTTCTTTTCGGCATGGATAAACCCACAGCCAACATATTACTAAATGGACAGAAATTGGAAGCATTTCCCCTGACAACGGGAATAAAACAAGGCTATCCATTCTCACCCCTCCTGTTCATCATAGTGTTGGAAGTTCTAGCTAGAGCAATCAGACAAGAGAAAGAAATCAGGGGTATCCAAATAAGAAAAGAAGTCAAGTTATCTCTCTTTGCTGGTGATATGATCTATACCCTGAAAATCCAAAAGAATCTGTCAAAAACCTCCTTGCACTGATAAAGGTCTTTGGCAAAGTATAAGGATACAAAATAAACATGCAAAAGACAGTTGCATTCTTATACACCAACAACATACAGGCAGAGAAGCAAACAAAAAGCACAATCCCATTCATAATAGCCACAAAAAAATAATAAAAAATAAAAACCTCGGCATCTTCCTAACCAGAGATGACCTTTACAACAAAAAGTACAAAACACTGCTCAAAGAAGTCAAAGATGACACAAACCAATGGAAGACTATTCCATGCTCATGGATTAGTAGAATCAACATTTTAAAGATGTCTATCCCACCAAGGCAATCTACAGATTCAGCACAATACCCATAAAATTACCAGCATCATTCTTCTCAGACCTGGAAACAGTAATACAGAAATTCATATGGAAACATAAGCGACCACAAATAGCCAAAACAATTCTTAGTAAAAGAAATGAAGTGGAAGGTATCACACTTCCAATCTTTAAACTTTATTATAAGGCTACAATAAACAAAACAGCCTGGTATTGGTACAAAAACAGGCATATAGACCATTGGAACAGGATAGAGATTCTGGAAGCAAAACTTCAATTTCTCAACCAACTCATCTTCAACAAAGTTTCCACCAACAACTGGGGATAGGAGAACCTATTCAGTAAGTGGTACTGGGAAACTGGCTGACCTCACGAAGAAGAATGAAACAGAATCCCTACCTATCACCATTCACAAAAATCAACTCCAAATGGATCAAAGACCTAAAAGTAAAACCTCAAACATTAATAGTCTTAGAAAATGCAGGAGACACTCTTATGGAACTCAGAATAGGCAATCAATTCCTGATCAAACCCCAAAAGCCCATGGCATAAGAGATAAGATAGACAAGTGGGACCTTATCAAACTGAAAAACTTCTGCAAAGCAAAGGAACCATCGAGAGAGTAGGGAGACAGGTCACAGAATGGGAAAAAACATTTGCCAGCTGCATATCTGATAAAGGCCTAACATCCAGGATCTACAAGGAACTCAAATGTGTTGAAAGGATAAAAACAAACAGCCCCATTAAAAAATGGGCAAAATACATGACTAGACGTTTCTCAGAAGAAGACATACAAGTAACCAACAGACACATGAAAAAGTGCTCAGCCTCACTAATCATCAGAGAAATGCAAATCAAAACCACATAGAGATACTACCTAATTCCAGTAAGAATGGCTATCATTAATAAAACAAAAAACCCACGGATGCTGGGAAGGATGTGCAGAAAAGGGACTACTTCTGTACTGCTGGTGGGAATGCAAACTCGTCCAGCCTCTATGGAAAACAATGGGGAGATTCCTAAAAGAAATAGACCTTGACCTTCCATACAATTCAGCAATCCCCTTTCTGGGCATATACCCAGAGGAACTTAAATCATTCTACAAAAAGATACCTGCACATGCATGTTTATTGCAATACCATTCACAATAAAAAAAACAGGGAACCAAACCTGCTGCCCATCAAAACTGAACTCGATTAAAAAAAAGTGTGGTGCATAAACATGATGGAATATTGTGTAGCCTGAAAGAAGAACAAAATTATGGACTTTGCAACGACTTGGATGGATTTAGAGTCCATCATACTCAGTGATCTATCACAGAAACAAAGAACAGAGTACCACATGTTCTCACTCATAAGTGGACACTGAACATTTACCATAATACAATAAGAAAGGGATTGGCAGTAGCAGGACACTGCCAGGGTAGGGAGGAGTGGTACATGGCATCAATAAGGGTACCTGATCTCAAACCGAAAAGTGGGGACCAAACGGATGCCTAAACTCTACCTGTGTGATGACCACTTGTATACTAATTCTAAATTGTATCCCACATCTTAAAAAAAAACAACTCAGACAGCTTCTACAACTACTCTATAGAAAAACTGAGTTCTTACTAGGTTAATATCAAATAAATGATTTTGCTTCATGATGTTACATTAAGACCTAGGTCAGATTATTTCTTGTTAGCAGAGCTTTGCAAAGGAAGGGTCCTGGGCATCCCAACATAGAAAGAAGTTACTCTTTAAAAGGTTTGGAAAGAAAAAAAAGTCTGGGAAGAGAGAGAGGAGTGGGTTGCAGTATATATATATATATAAGATATACCCACTCTGGTCCTCACAGCATTTGCTGCAAACTGAAGAATTTCTTGACATTTGTACACAAAGCATGACATGTTGGGCTCATCCACAGGTGGTATACAATTCAAATCTATTCCATCTGGTCATCTCTGAGATAAACTCTTGTGTCAAGTAAATAAGGTGGTTATATTTTTGCCTGAAGTAACAATGCCAAAATTTATATATTGTTGGGTAATAAAATTGTTATACTAAAAAAAGAAGACATTGTGTGTCAAAGGATATGTAATTTTAAAAGAGCAATTATGACAAAATATTAATACTACACTCACTATGTGAGATAAGTTTGCAACTCATCTAACATTGCAAAGCTGGCAAGTGGCAAACCTTGGATTGAACCACATTTTGTCTGCGCTGCTAACTAATATCTCCTATACTGCCTGGTTGGAGATCTTCATTAGTTTGCCCTTCATTTGCCAAGTAACTTTGTGACCTAAGGCAAATTATTTAATTCTCTCAATTTTATGTTTTCAAAGCTGTAGATGGAGGTTGGACTTACATAGCTTATCAAGGGCATGCAAACTTTTTCTGGAAAGAATTAGATAGCAAATATTTTAGGCTTGCAGATGATGTGATCTCCATAACGATTAAAGCAGTCATAGACAACAGTAAGCAAATGTGCATTGCTGTGGTCAATAAATCTTTACTTATACAAACAGGTGGCAGGCTCATTTGGCTTGCTGGCTGTATTTGCTGACCCTTGGTTTACTTCTCTGTAAGTAAGAAAGCTTCTTACTTCTTTGATAAGCAGGGAAAAATGGAAGGAAATTGACTGGGTTTGTACTACGAACTAGGCATTGTACTCAGGACTTCTATATTGTTTATTCTTATATTGTTTATTCTTTACAATGTAGTTCCTATGCTACAGATTTAAAAAATGGGGTTTCAGGAAGCTGAAATAGATTGTCCACGATCACATGGCTGATGGGAAGCAGAACCTACTGACTCCAAAGGGCTCTTTCTTCCCACGATTGCAACTTCCCTGATTTGCTATCCATAGATACGACTTCCCAGCATCTCTAGCTTCTCTCTCTCTCTCTCTCTCTCTCTCTCTCTCTCTCTCTATATATATATATATATATATATATATTCTCCACAAGAATTTCATGAAGTGTATTTTCCCCATTTCACAGATAGGAAACACCAAAGTCACACAACTGGAAATTGGCAAGTCTAGGACAGGAACTCCTATTTCATAACTCTTAATTCCCTAACCAGGACTTTATTTCCTGGTTAAGATTTGTTTAATTAACACAAGAGGATATTTTCCTCTCTCTGAACCTTGCTAAGTACAGTTGCCAAGTCAATTCCAACCAACAGAAGTAGCTGAGACTGGATTAATGGCTTTGGAGGAATATCAAATTCAATGCCACAAAATCCTGTTAAAGCAATATGGATTGATGTCCAGGAAATATCAGAAACTCTTGTGCTTTGTCAACAACTTGGCTATCAGGCTGAAGGCCACCTGGATTCCTCTTTAAGGAGTTCCCCACATGAAAAATGGCTTCCCAGGACATCTGACTCTTAGATCGTCCAAAGTTCTGGACAGGAAGAAGTCTCTGTCTTTGGCTGACCATTACCAAAATATAAATGCGAGGTCTCAAGTGTAGAAAAACTTTTAAAAAAGTTTTCAAAGCTGTATATTGCAAGACAGAGAATCTGGGATTCTTTCCTGGTGACATTCTTGGAAACTCTACAGCTCTTTCCTTTTGCAGCCCCATTGGAGGCAGTTTTCTTCTTGGACTTGAGAATAGCTTCTGAAGGAGAATAAGTGTTCCTATTCCCCAATCTTCCTATCTGTGGCCTGGTCTGTAAGCAGCAGAAACTGGCTTGGGCTGGCACAAGAGGGAAGGAGTTTATTATTAATAGAATATATCAGGCAGCTCACAGAACTGTAGGAAGGCTGCAGAACAGGTGTGAGGTGAAGCTTTTAGTGGAATAGTTTGATGAGAAAAGTGCTGTCGGAGCCCCCAGTATTGCTTGACTTTGTCGGCAGTGCAATCTCAGACACAGAGATGGGGGGAAGGGAGGAGGGGAGAGGGGAGGGATAAAGAGTGGAGGAGAAAAGTGAAAAGGAGAGGAGAGAAAAAGACAGGAGAGGAGAGACACATCTACTTGTGTGTTTAACATCTCGAGTCAGTACTGTCTTAGATGCAAATAAGTTCAGGAAAGCAAGTATCTAGCATTTCTGATTCTTTAAGTAGGCACAATTTTATCTTGCAATAAGATTTATACTGTGAAGTCAACGTAAATGGCTAGTGTCCATGACAGTTTTCTACTCCAAAGCCTTGGCCATCACAAACTCTTGTTTTTTAAGGATTCCTCTAGCCGTATCCTTTCTGGAGGACAGACACTCCGAGTGCTGAGCTTTTTCCTCTTGACTTCTAACCATCAGAACCTTCTATTTCACATTGGAGTTAATGGATCATCCACAGAATTCTAGTATCTCTGCTGTAGAAGTACCTGAATGGTCATCTAGGTCAAAGCCATAGAATTTCCTTAGAAACCCACAAGAGTGAAGGTCCCCCTTCATCCTTCCTCCCCCCTCCCACCTCCATACTCAGCCTATTTCAATTTGGAGCAGGTCAGCCTTGAACTGTTTTGTATATTGGACTTTTGTTCTTTTGAAGGAAGATTGCAAGCCTAAAAAATTTCTAATAGTCACAGGTGTGGCCCAATCCCCTCTCCATGTCTTATTCATCTTTTTAACCCTGATAACAACAGAGGTGCTTCCTAAGTATTGATGAATGGAAACAAGTATTTTTTTCATTATTCTGCTGGAGAAACACTTGTTCAACTCTTATCAGGTGGTGATAACCATTTACCCATCACTTTCATTGACTACCGGTCTTGAGTTAGCCAATGTCTATGACTAGCAAGGGTCCCTTTCTTCCACCACTACCCCATCTCTGTGCAACACATGCTGAATCCAGGACGCATTAGCGTAAGAGTTAAGAGTGATGCCTTATTAATGGTAACAGACATTGTCATCATCATTGTCATTATTGGCTTTACTCCCAATCTGTTTTTGCACATTTTCTTTCGTTTGCTGAGCTCATTTCTCTCTGAGGCATGCTTTGCTGTTAGCCTTGTCTCCTTACTAACACACAAGATAGAAGTGATGGGAAGAGGCTTTTGCTGCAAAGATTATGGAGCTTCAATATAATATGTATCTGAAAGTGCTTTGAGCTAAGGAAACTGCTCTTTTAGGGTCAGAGGTGTTACTAAATGGGCCTGCCTGCCAGCTAGCTGGGTACTTGTGAGAAATTTAGGATGCCAGGGAGAAGATACTCACCCAGAATGTATTTACTGCACTTAAAAAAAGCACTTTGCAATCAAGTCTCAGTCAAATCTTAGTCTTTCTCATGGAGAAAAGCTGTCGCTTGTTGGAATTATCTTTATTTGGTACTAGTGTCATTGTGACGACTACTTGAGCTAGGCTATGGCCCTTTACTTCATTCTGCCAACACTTAATGAGTACCTTTTAATGTTGTGTTCATTCATTCATTCATTCACTGATTTATTCAACAAATACTTATTGAGTTCCCCTTATGTACTAAGGATTAGGAATAAATGAACAGTCAAGAACTCTTGCCCTTTTGGAGTTTCCGTTACAGTGGTGGCAACATACAAAGGAAAAGAGAAATTAAGATGCAGAAATATGTGGAGTGTCAGATGATGATAAGTGCTAAGGAGAAAAATAAAAGGGAAGATAAATAGGGAATCTTGGGGGGTGGGACTATACTTTTAGCTAACATGGACTAGGAAGAATAAACAACAACACAAAGGCGATAGAAACTCTATGAGCTGGGTGATAGTTCTACTTTTGGTAGATGAAGAACCTTGACTTAGAGAAGTAAAGTGGTTGAGATAACACAGGGAGTTAGTGGCTGGTGGGTATTTGAACCCTAATGTGTGTGACTTCAAAGCCAGGCTTTTTATTTATCTATTTATTTAAATTTATGATAAAGATGTGGGGTACAATTCAGGGTTAGGTATACAAAGGTTAATTATGTAGGTATACTTGTTGATGAGGTATGCCCCTCCCTCCCCTAGCAGTTTCCCTCAACTACCAATCCTATCCCACCCCTTTCCTCTGACAGTTTCCCATTACTGCCAATCCCTTTCTTATAGTATTATGATAATTGTTCAAGGTTTACTTATGAGTGAGAACATATGGTACTCCATTCTTTGTTTCTGTGATAGATCACTGAGTATGATAGACTCTAAATCCATCCAAGTTGCTGAGAAGTCCATACGTTTGTCCTTCTTTATGGCTGCATAATAATCCACTGTGTATATGTACCACATTTTTTTAATCCTGTCCTGCTTCAATGGGCAGCATGGTTGGTTCCATGTTTCTGCTATTGTGACTAGAGCTGCACCAAACATACATGTGCGGGTATCTTTATTGTAGAATGATTTGAGTTCCTCCGGGTATATTCCCAATAGGGGAACTACTGGATCATATGGAAGGTCAATTTCTAGTTCTTTCAGAAATCACCACACTGTCTCCCAAGGACAGGCTCTTTCTACAACACAACGCTGTCCACATTTTTGTTTTTTTGAGTTGGAGTCTCACTCTGTCGCCCACACTGGAGTGCAGTGGCACACTCTTGGCCACCGCAGACTTGACCTGCTGGGCTCAGGCGATCCTTCTGACTCAGCCTTCCAAATAGCTGGAACCACAGGCATGTGCCACCATGCCTGTATTATTTTTTGATTTATTGTAGAGATGAGGTCTTACCAAGTTGCCTAGGCTGGTCTTGAACCCCTGAGCTCTGGCAATCCTCTCGCCTTGGCCTCCCAAAGTGCTGGGGTTACAGACTTGAGCCAGCAAGCCTGGCCTGTCCACATTTTTTAACTGCAAAACTCTGAGATGTACTAAGCCAGGACACATAGAGTCCTTTCTCTCCGGCTCTAGCATACCTTACACCAGTGACTTTTACTGAGGTCTGTAGCACATTCTCAACTGCTATCAGCAATATCAGAGATGACTACATTATATTACTCCCTCTCCTGCTCACTTTGAGGTAATTATTTCTGGCTAGAGATTTGGTGTGAAAGTTAGATCCTCAATGCACAGACACAATACTGTAAAGTGGAAATGCAAGAGGCACCTACGGCAGCACCATGCTGTTAAAATTGGCCAGTGAGGGAGGCATCGGTGCTATTTATGATAATAAGTGAGGAGGCCGGACTTGGTGGCCTAGCCTGTAATCCTAACACTTGGGAGGCCAAAGTGAGAGGATTGCTTCAGCCTGTGGGTTCAAGACCAGCACCAGCTACTTGGCGAGACCTTGTCTCTACAATAAATCAAAAACAGTAGGTGGGCATGGTAGTGTGCACCTGTAGCTCTGGCTCCTTGGAAGGCTGAGGCGAAAGGATCGCCTGACCCCAGTAGGTCAAAGCTGGGGTGGCCATGAGTGTGCCACTGCACTCCAGCCTGGGTGACAGAGTGAGACTCCAACTCCAAAAAAAAAGTTTTGGATTTTTAAGCAACATTCATGAAGATCTAGAAAAGTATCACTGAAGAACTCTAAACACATGCGATGCCAGAGAATTCTGGAAGGAGTTCCCACACAGTCAGGCTGTGGGTGGGGTTTGAGAGTATTGGGAGTCAGTGGATCCTGTAAGGTCTGACGTAAGGGACACACTGCTAGCTTGACGTGCCTCGAAGGCAGAGCTTCCAGAAGCATAGTGACTGATTTCCAATCATGAGGGCAAGGATTGCCTTTTCACTCCTCTATACCTGTAAGGCCAGGCACAGCATCTGGCACTTAGTGTTTTAATAAATACTAAGTGAATAAATGAATGCATGATGACAAGGAGACCTGAAACTAATAAAACAGAGATTGGAGAATGAAATTGAGATTATGAATTGCTTTTTTCACATTTGCCTATATACTCTCAAACTTCCCTCTTCTCCCTAGGATTACTTCCCAAAATTGTTTACATATAAGTTCTTCTCTGATTTCTGTTTTACAAGGCAACACAAGCTAAGCTAAGGCACTAACTCTCTCTCCTTCCTATTCCATGTATGTATGTATGTATCTAATCTATCTCTCTAATTGGTATGTGTGTATGTGTGTGTGAGAAATTACATCCAGGTAGGGTAGATCTGGCTATCTTTTCAAGAAATTATTTTAGAAAAACGATAATAACGTCTGAGAAGGAATAGAGCTTTCTTTCATGCCTGATATTTGAGCAGCCTTAATTGTCTAGTACTTTCCACAATGCTCTGGTGATTCCTGAGTTGTCATATGCTGTGTAAGCTCCATTAAAGGCTACACAAGCCCCTTTTGAGCTTTCTCACAGCTTAGTAATTATACCTTGATTGATGGAAAAGTAAGCACACCTTGATTGCATATGTAATTTTTGAATTAATTACATTACTTCCAGATTTGTATGTTATTCAGGAAGGTGCTTATCAACTGATCCTAATTATTGTATAACAACTTTATGATATACATAGAAGCTTTAAACACTTAAGATATGACATCTCCCGAGGCTCCATTCATTCATTCATTCATTCAGCAAATATTAACAGAAGTTTTAATATGCAGAAGATGCTTTGGGAGTTGGTGGGGTAATGTGAATGCATTAACACTTGGTGCCTATATCCTAGAGTGAGAATGAAAGGCATATCAATAAACACGAGGTGAAATGGCAATCTATCTTTCTGTTGTCATCTTCACATGTCTGAGTCCAATTAAGAAAACAAAAACCACTTTAAGGGAATCTAATGTAAGAAGTTGGCTACACAGGTGATGGAAAAGAAGAGAAGCCAGTGAGGGCTGGCAAGGCCAAAGCAGGAAGCTTCTACCTCCTGTAGTCTAGAGGGACCAAAGGAGGAGAACACTTCTGAAGCCCCAGGGTAGAGGCCACCAGGGAGAGCTGGACCATGACTGGTCTGTCAGATGGGAGGTGGAGCCGTGGAAATGATGACATTTTTGAGCACATAGATGGGTTAAGGGTTGCTTTGGTCCTTCACTTCCTCTCGCCCCTGGTCTCTGCAGTTCCTCTCCTGGGAGCCACACCCTGAGGAGGTGAGCCTCTGTTATACAGAGAGGGGAAAGGCGAGGAGTAGATCTGAAGGCAAACTGACCTGAGACTTGCAAAGAACTCATGGATTGATCATGGCCTCATACACATCACACTGAAATGTAGAGAACATGTTTGCATCATACAGAAACCACCTATGACGTCTCCTGTTGCTTGAGGGAACTCCCAGGACTGTGTGTATCGTTGTGTGTGTCTGGTGAGCACACTCAGGGGTGGAGTAAAAGTGAGATGAAGTAGATCACATGCCTAGAAAAAGACGGAAAGATAGACTCCTCCCAAGTCATGGTTCAAATGGAGTTGCTTAATAGTGAGCTGTTGGCCATTGATCTAAGATATTTGGAAAAGAAGAAAAAGGTCAGAAACTCACTTTGTGATTGGGCTGAGGATCCAGTGATTTAGAGAGTGTAAAAACATAGCCTTACTGGAAAGTACTCAGTAGCTGCTGAATCCTTTAACCAATTAATTCAACAAACTACTAAAGTTAGCAATGAATTGTGGCCCAGGTGCAGAGTAAGGCACTGGTGATAATAGGATGAGTAAAAATAGACTTGCTTCTGGCCTTATGGATTTTATAGCTTAGTGGATGAGAACTGTTTATTTTTCAAATGATCACCAGTGTGAATAAGTACTAGCTATGACAAATGCAATAAAGAAATGATACAGAAAGTTAAAACGATATAGATTATGGGGATGCTGGTCTGGCCTGGGGGCCAGGGAAGACTTCTCAGAGGAAGAGGCAAGTCACTTGCAATTTTTAATTATCACAGGAGTAGGGCTAAAACCCAGGAAGGGAGTAAGTGAGGAAGGGGGTTTCAGGGACCAAGGAAAGCCATGCAGAGGCCCTGGGAGGGGAGCAAACATTCCAGTGGGACGTGTTGTGGTAGGAATTAGAATCCCCCAGTGGAGTTTTTCATACAATTTAATCAGTTGGAGTTGAGGAGACTCATATCACACCATTCAGTACGTTCCAACCATAACATCGTATGATTTGCAGTATCTAATTGCTGCTGGCATTGGGTTCAATCCAATGAGAGATGCTTTGAGAGAGAAAAGAACAGTGTGAGGTGGGTGCTTTGGTGAGCAGAACATAATAAGCCAAGTTGAGTTAACCATACATGACAGCATATGATTAAGTATTACAATGAGGGGTCCATATGGCCAGGAGGATTGGAGGTTAGGGAAGAAAATGGAGTGGGGTGGGGCTTCCCGTTGTCTCATCTCCTGATCAAACAGCTGAAATTCTCTGCTCTGTGGGAGGAGGCCTGGCTGAAGAGAATTCTTGGCAGTCAGTGGGTCATTCATATATCAGCTGTCAACTGTGCAACTCTCAGGAAGGAGTAAGGACTCTGGGGGTACCATTGTGCTTGGTGCTTCATATGTGTAGTCTCAGTCTCCAAATACTCTGTGCGGAAGGGGATTATCCCCATTTTACAGAAAAGGAGACTAAGATTTAGTGTTTTGGATAACATGTCCATGGTCATACAATTAGACTGGGGCTGACCTGGAGTTAGAACCCAGTCCTGTCTAGCTCTAAACTCAATGCTCCCACTACAGTCCTAGGCTATTTTATTAAACTGTAGTCTTTGTGTGTGTTGTGTTTGTGTGTGTTCTTGCTTTATTTCCTATGCTACAGTATATGTTCTTGCCGAATGAGGGAGATGTAAGAGTGAGGCAGAAAAGTACATTTAAAAAAAATCTGCCATACATCAAACAGTATGCCTGCTAATTACATAGAATAGTTCACTTAATGTTCGCCACAAACTTCATGGTATGTATTATTTTTTCCATTTTACAGACAAGGAAACTGAGTTAAGTGTCAAGTGGAAGATCTTCTATGTACCAAGGGAATAGAGCTGGAATACAGATTCTAAGTATAATTGAGTGAAAATTTCATGTTCTTTCTAGCCTTTCAAGTCCATCACATTAGTCTCTAGGACCATGTAAGTCAGTGTGTATCTTGCACAATGTAGTGGGCCTTCGAATGTCCAGTAAATATTTGTTCATTTATCACTTATTTAACAAATATTGTCCATGTGCCTATGTTGTGATGGACACTGTAGTAACCACAGGGAGTGGAAAGGCATTCTTTTATTTTTATTTTTTGATTCAGAGTCACCCAGGCTGGAGTGCAGTGGCATGCTCACAGCCACCACAGCCTCAACCTGCTGGGCTCAGGCATCCTTCTGCCTCAGTCTTCTAAGTAGCTGGAACTATGGGCACAAGCCACCACACCCAGATAATTTTTTGATTAATTGTAGAGATGAGGTCTTGCCAAGTTGCCCATGCTGGTCTCAAATTCCTGGACTCAGGCAATCTTCTCTCTTCTGTCTCCCAGAGTGCTGGGATTACAGACTTGAGCCTCTGAACCCGGCCAGGAATTCTTTTAATTCACTTTTTCACTTATAATCATTGTTGAATTGCATGACACTTAATTGTCCCAATACTGTTTCTTGGATTTTTACTCAATGAATATTAGAACTTAAAGAAACTTAGATATCATTTAGTCAATGTTTCCACACAAAAAATTTATGTAATCAAGATGCAAACATGCCAAATAAAATGTCAGCTAGTGGAAATCAGCAGTGTATTCAAGAATACCATCCCATGAGTAAGAGGTATTATTCCAGGGATATAAGGATAAATCAATATAAAGACATATATTAATGAAATTCTGCATATTCATAGATTTAATGACAAAATCTCTAAAATCATTCCCCAGAGACAATAAAAGGCATCTGGTGCAATATCACATATATTTCATTTCCCTATGAATTGCATATACTATATTACATACATATGTATAAATCAGCCAATCACATATATACAGTCATGTACTGGATAACAATGTTTTGGTCAGTGATGAACTGCATATATGACAGTCCACATAAAAGATAGTGGTCCCATAACATTATAATACCATATTTTTACTTTTCCCTTTCTATGTTTAGATACACAAATACTTACTTGTGTTACAATTGCCTACAGTATTCAATACAGTAACATACTATACAGGTTTACTGCCTACAAGCAATAGGCTATACCATCTAGCCTAGGTATGTAGTAGGCTATACTACATAAGTTTATGTAAATACACTCCATGATGTTCTCACAATGACAACATTGCCAAAGGATGCATTTCTCAGAATATATCTCTGTTATTAAGTGACAGATACATGGTGTATCAGCCAGTATATCACTCTTTGACTAAAGCTTTATAATATGTTTTAACATTTTGTTTGTGTGTGTTCTTGCTTTATTTTCTATGCTACAGTATATGTTCTTGCCCAATGAGGGAGATGTAAGACTGCGACAGAAAAGTACATTTAAAAAAAATCTGCTAGCCGGGCTCGGTGGCTCAGCCTGTAATCCCGTGCCTTTGGGAGGCTGAGGTGAGTGGATTGCCTGAGCCCGAGGGTTCGAGACCCGCCTGGGCAGGCGAGACCTCATCTCTACCATAAATCAAAAAATTAGCCGGGCGTGGTAGTGCACGCCTGTAGTTCCAGCTACTTGGAAGGCTGAGGCGGAAGGATCGCCGGAGCCCAGCAAGTCGAGGCTGTGGTGGCCGGGAGCGGCCACTGCACTCCAGTCTGGGCGACAGAGTGAGACTCCAACTCAAAAAAAAAAAAAAAAA
>CAUYQG010269214.1:0-14447 GCA_963574415.1 Tarsius wallacei
GTCAGTCATTTTCTTGTGGTAGTACGTTGGATGATCAAGGTCTACTATATGAGTGAGAACATGTGATACTTAGTTTTTTGTTTCTGTGAGAGGTCACTCAGTATTATGGATTCTAGTTCCATCTAGGTTGCTGCAAAATTCATGATTTCGTTCTTTTTTATGGCTGCGTAGTATTCCATTGTGTTAGATTGTTTTAATTTAGGCTTCAACTTATGACTGTGCAGACCCTCCCCCGGTTTTGTTTGTAGAATGAAAATTACATGAGGTCAAGGGCTGTGGCTATATGTGCTTGCCGTCATATTCCTAGTATGTATGATGATATCTGGCACACATAGGTGATTAATAAATATTTGTGGAGTGAATGAATTAATGCATAAGCTCCCTGATCCTGGTCCCCAGATCAGTTCGTTTAACCTATCTCTAAACATAGCCTAATGTAAGGAGTGGTTGCATCCTGCAGGCACAGGCCCTGTTCAGGCACTATCCTGTGAACAGAGCTTCTTACCTGATAAGCCCTGAATAGTACCTACAGATTTCAGTTAGTCCATGTATGATTGATACTGAGTTACTGTGTACTTGAATGGGTTAAAAGGATTATACGTGCCTATATAAGTTTAACTGAAAACTTGATACAGATGACACAAATGATTAGTTGGGCTGAAGTGAACTCCCAATGTGGAATGAATGAAATGAGTTTTACTAAAAAGTGAATGTATACAAATACATACTTTCAAACCAAATAATATAGCAGGAGTTTAGAACTGATTACCAGTCTTTCATGGCTGGGAATTCATGAAATCATTAGACAGGAATGATTGCTTTTGTTCTAGTCTGGATTTATCATCCTGTTCTAGTGTCATTAACTGAGGACTTTAGTATCCGATAGCAAGCCAAGGTAGTATATATCAGACTGGCTACTACCTCACAGTAGGA
Organism: Tarsius wallacei; assembly: GCA_963574415.1. Classification (NCBI taxonomy): domain Eukaryota; kingdom Metazoa; phylum Chordata; class Mammalia; order Primates; family Tarsiidae; genus Tarsius; species Tarsius wallacei. The sequence goes on from CAUYQG010269214.1 coordinate 934, forward strand.
CTGATAAACTAACTATGGAGAGTTCACAGAATCTATAGGTGCTCAGGGTTTACCCTTGTGAAGCGTACAGTCTCTTTACTGCAACTCTAGTGCATCAGCTCTAGAGGTGGTGCACTTTTCTTAACCACCAGTTGCACATTATAAGCAAAAGCTGTAGATACACCTCCTGTACTTGGGAACATTTTGTGCTTTGTTCTATATCTGTTACAGATTGTTACAAAATGTAGGTGTCCTGGAAGATGTTGTGCAGATCACTGTGACTGGGTGAATTGAAAATATACTTCTTGGTGGAGTGTTACCTAAAAAAGTATCCCTGGTTTCTTGGAGGGTGCCAATTCAGTGGCTACTTCCTGTTTTACACTATAAATACAACTGGCTGCCATGAAGCTACAAGAAATCTGTTTCCTGCTGCAGAGGGGTAAGGTGAGGACCAGATCCTTTCCCTCTTTATGATCCAGAGTGCAGTCTGAAACTGTAGGGTAACTGGTGGGAGGTGAGGGCTGAAAGTAGTATACGACTGAGTAACTTCAATTAAGCCAAGACCTCACTAGTGCTTAATTAAGGTAAGGATAGGGCAAAGAACTTGCTAAGACCTACCTAGCACCTCAAGTTAGATAAGGTCTATTCAGCACCTCAGGTTAGATAAGACCTACCTAGGGTTTAAGTGAAATTAAGCTCTAGCCATAGACTTGGCCAAGTTGAGGTCTAGCCAGGTCCAAAGCCTAGTTAAGGGCTCCTCAGTCCAATTAATGCCTATCCATCCCAGTTACAGCTTAATCAGGGGCTAATCCCAGTTAAGTCCTACTCGGAAATCAGTTAGGCTTAGATAGGGCCTAAACCTAATCAGCCCAATTAATAACTACACAGGGCCAAAGCCTAGTCAGCCCAGTTAAGTACTAGCCAGAGCCTAAGCCTACTTCACGTCTAGTTATCCCAGGCAAAATCTAGCCAGCCCAGGAAAGGCCTAGACAGGGTCTAAATACAGTTAAGACCTATTCAGAACATAGTTAGGCCTAGCCAGAGCCTAAGCATAGCTTAGGCCTATCAGAGTCTTGTTAAGGTAGAGCCAAAGCCTAAGCCTTTTAAAATGCTAGCTAGCTTGGTTAAGAGCTTGTCAGAGTATTGTTAAAGCATAGCCAGTGCCTAAACCTAGTTTAGGTCTAGTCAGAATCCACTTAAGCCCTAATCAAGACCTAAGCCTAATTAAATCCTAGCTATAGTTTAGTCTTAGTCAGTGCTTAGTTAAGACTTAGCCAGCAGGGTCAGGCATGGTAGCTCATGCCTGTAATCCCAGCACTTTGGGAGGCCGAGGTGGGAGGGTTGCTTGAGTCCAGGAGTTCAAGACCAAACTGGGCAATATAGTGAGATCTTGTCTCTTAAAAAAAAAAAAAGCTGGGCATGGTGATGTGCACCTATAGTTCCAGTTACTTGGGAGGCTGAGGTGGATCTCCTGAGACCAGGAGCTCAAGGCTGGGGTGAGCTGTGTTTATGCCATTGTATTCCAGCCTGGAAAACAGACTGAGACCACAACTCCAAAAATAATTTTTAAAAAGACTTAGCCAGGGCTTAAGCCTAGTTAAGATGTAATCTAAACCAATTAAGGTCTAGGATGGCCCTAAACCTAGTTAAGTGTCAATCAAACCCAGCTATGGCCTAGCAATTACTTCATACTGGTTTAGACATTTTTAGAGCCCAGTTAAAGCCTGGTCAGGGATTAAGCCTAATTAAGGTTCAGTCAGAGCCCAGATAAGGCCTAAACTTAGTTAAGTATCAATCAGAAACTAGTTGAGTTATTGCCAGGGTCTAAGTTTAGCTAAGGCCTAACTAAAGTTGTGTTAAGGTATAGCCTAAGTTTAGTTAAGGACTAAATAAAGTTTTGTTAAGGCATAGCCATGGCCTAAGCCTAAATCTACTTAAATATTAGTCAGAATCTAGTTAAGGTAGAGCCAGGCCCTAAGTTTATTAAGGTCATATCAGGATCTTTTTAACGTACCCAATGTCTAAGCCTAATTAAAAACTATCCAGCTTGATTAAGGTCTCATCAAAATATAATTAAAGTGTAGCAATGACCAGAGTCCAGGTAAAAGCTAGCTAATATAGTTAATGCCTAACCAGGGCCAACATCCAACTGAGGTTTAGTCAGAAGCCAGTTGAGGCCTAATCAGAGACGAAGCCTAGGTAAGGTCTGGTCAGAACCTAAGTTTAGATAAGGCCTAGTCAGTCTAGTTAAAGTATAGCAAAAGCCTGAGACTTGTTAAGAGCTAGTTAAGTTTAGGCCTAGTCAGGGCTAAATATGTGTTAAGTCTTAATTAGCCTTTTTAAATCCTATCCAGGGACTAAGCCTATTTAAGTCTTGGTCAAAGCATAGTTAAGGCCTATCCAAGGTCTAGGTCTAGAGAAGGCCTAGTCAGAGTTTAGTTAAGGTGTGATCTAGAACTAGTTTAGGCCTAGTCAGGGTCTAAGCCTAGTAAATATCTGGTCAGACTTTAGTCAAGGCCTAGTCAGGGCTTAAGCCTACTTAGGGCCTCATCATCCTAGTTAAGGTCTACCCAGACCAGTTAAGGCCTAACCAGACCAGTCAAGGTATAACCAGGGTCAAATCCTAGTGAAAGCTTAGAGTTTAGTTGAGATAAAGACAGGGTTTAAGCTTAGTTGAAGCCTAGTCAGCACCCCAGTCAAAGTCTAGCCAGACCTAAGCCTAGTTAAGTCCTAGTCAGAGCCTGAGTTAGAGCCCAGATAGTTTAGCCAGGGACTGTGCCTGGTTAATATCTAATCAGAGTCTAGATAAGGCCTTGTCGAGACCTACATCTAGAGAAGGCCTACTGAGAGTCTAATTTAAGGTGTAGCAAGGGCCTGAGACTATTTAAGTCCCGTTCAGCCCAGTTAAGGTGTAGAAGGGGCTAAGCTTAGTTATGTTCTGGTTAGAGTCTAGTTAAGGCAAAATCAGGGCCTGAGTCTGGTTAAAACCTAGTCATACCAGTTAAGGTCTAGTCAGGACATTGACCTAGTTAAGGGCTAGTCAAGACTAGAGTGTTCATCTCATCCTGGTTTGCCTAAAACTTTTCATAATTACGTTAAAAATTCTGGGTCCTGGAAAATCCCTTAGTCCCTGACAAACCAGATTGATTGGCCACCCTAATCAAAGCCTTTTAAATAAAACTTTTGTCTTGGAGTTTATGGTTTACAAAACACATTTGTAACATTATCTTGTTTGGTTACTACAGCATCCATTTGAGATAGGTGTAATCCTCAAAATATAGATGAATAAGCTCCGGTTTGGGGAGAACAGGTGCCTTCCTCAATGCCATACAATAGCGTCAGAGGTAGAGTTTAAATTTATGTTTGAACTCAAAAGCCACACTTTAAAAAAAGAAAACAACTAAAGTAATGGGGCATCTCCCCATAATTAAACATTGTCTAAATCACAAAAGCAATACTTGTTCAAGGTATTACAGCAAGCTTATGTGACCCGCCAAGGTAAGAAAACTTCTAGACTTGAACCCAGGTCTTTCTGCCTCCAAAGCCAATATTCTCCTTAAAAATAATGTTTTGATTCTTTCCTTTATCCTTCCTACTTCCTCAATGTCAAATACTTTGGTATATGCCTGTGTGGCCAAGGTTATTGTACGTTTCTTCATGTTTCAGTGATGTGTGCATCCATGTAATATCTAGAGTCTATCAAGCATTTGGTAGACTGTGCTTGCATTGGCACTTCTGTTTTCAGCCTGAGGTTTATTTATTGAACTGATGCTTGCTGTTTTATTAGAGGATCTTTGATGAATCTGGCAGAAGATAGCTGACTTGGTAGTTGAGTCAAACCTCAACCATCCGATTTTCTGTGACCTGGGAAAGGACAGTCTAACAAGGACACTGAAAACAAACAGGGCCTACTCAGTAACACTTGGAAGGGTTACTGGATACAACCCCGGTATAATGACATTCTAGGAGCCAGGGAAAGAGATCAAGGCCTCTCTCTCTGGCACTGTGGATTCAGTTGCCAGAAGGCACTGAGATCTTGGCTTGCCTTTTCCTGGGTTTGCCATTTCTGTCATCTCCTCTGAGCTTACTAGGGGTGACAGGCATCTCTATTAAAAAGACTGTAGCTAGGTGCAGTGGCTCATGCCTGTAATTTCAGCACTTTGGGAGGCCAGGGTGGGCGAATTGCTTGAGCCCAAGAGTTCAAGCCAGCAACATAGTGAAACTTTTTCTCTATAAAAATAATTTTAAAAAATTAGGCCGAGCTTGGTAGCTCAGCCTGTAATCCCAGCACTTTGGGAGGCTGAGGAGAGTGAATTGCCTGAGCCCATGGGTTCAAGACCAGCCTGGGCAACTTGGCGAGATCTCATCTCTACAATAAATGAAAAAATTAGCTGGGTGAGGTAGCGCGTGCTTGTAATTCTGGCTACCTGGAAGGCTGAGACAGAAGGATCGCCGGAGTCCAGCAGGTTGATGCTGGGGTGGCCGTGAGCACGCGTGTCACTGCACTACAGCCTGGGTTACAGGGTGAGACTCCAACTCAAAAAAAAAAAATTAGCTGTGCTTGGTGGTACAAGCCTGTAGTCCTAGCTACTCGGGATGCTGAGGATTGCTTGAGCCTGGGAAATCGGGGCTGCCATGAGCCATGGTTATGCCATTGCACTCCAGCCTGAGTGACAGAGTGAGACCCTGACTCAAAAAAAAAAATAGCCTGTAAGTTAATATAGCTGCATTTTCAACTATGTTATCCTGAGGAGAAAATTGTTGCCACCCCTGCAGAATGCAGCAACTTCTGGATTAGATGCCAATGGTAGCAGTATGCCAAGCATGAAAGTATCCTGTTCTCCCCTTGCCAAGTAAACACCAGCTTCCTGTTTGGTGGTACATTTAAAGGGACAGTTTCTACTCTTATTGTGTGGCAGTGTCAGTGGGGAAACACTTTCAATATGGGCAGTTAGGGGCTTACATAGTGGTGGCCCAGTAGAAGGGGCCACTGGGATATACTTTAAGTTGCAGATGTCTTCTTGGACTCTAATTTCTGCCTTTGTGCTGTTATATTGCTTTAGAGTCCTGTTTGGTTTAATGTGTAATGCAGGAGGAAGGCAGAACTGGTTGGGAAAAAAACAAATGATTTAGTCCACTGAGTAGCTGGGATATTCAAGTGTTGCTTTCTTTCTTGGAGAGAGTGTCATTTGGGAATAATTTTCTCCGATGTCCACAGGGCGATTCCCAGCATAAACTCAGGTCTTTACTTGACTTCAAATGTTTGTCTTCCCATGTGCAAGTGAAACACATTCAGTTTCAAGGCACTGACTTAATGGCACAAGCAGGGCATGTCTCTGTACTAACAAAGAATGTGGAAGGTCTTTCCTCAAGGACTATGGGATTTGCAGTATAATGTTGGAGGCTATGAAAAGAGAACATGAAACTAGGTTCCTGGTTTTACCATATTCCGGCTATGTGACTTTGGGTAGATTATTTTACCCCTCCGAATTTCGGTTGTTCTGCCCTACTCACCTCATATTGTAATTCTGAAGATCAAATGAGATACCATGTGAAACCATTAGACAAAGAATAAAATATTATCAAAATGTAAGGAGTTAATAGTCCTGTGATTCATTCAACAAATATTTATTGAATATCTACTATCCTTGCACTTAGACAAAATAGAGATCACTGCCTTTGTTACATTTTAGAGAGGAAAACGAGAAAATAAGTGATAATCATAATAAGTAAGTAAATTATATGTGTAGAAAGTGACAAGTTGTTTTTTTAATGAAAAAGTAGAGCAGAGTAAGGAAGACTCAGGAGTGCCAGATTGGGAAGTGGATGTTTAGTTTTATAAAGGGAGTAAATGAAATCCTCCTCATTGAGAGGGCAAGATAGAAGCAAAGAGTTTGAAGGAGGTGAGGTATTTAGCTCTTCAGATAGCCAAGTCAAGATCATTCCAGGTAGAAGGAATAGCCCATGCAAAGAGCCTAAAGAGGGAGTGTGCTTGGTGAATTTGAGGAATGACAAAGAAGCCAGAGTGGCTAGAACAGAGGGAGTGGGGAGAGAAACAGAAAATGCAGTCACAGATTATATCACGGAGGGTCATGTAAGCCACGATAAGGACTTGGGTTTTACTCTGAAGGAAATGCAGAGTCATCAGAGTTTTAAATGGAGGAGTAACATTATCTGACTTTTGTTTTAAAGGGATCACTGGCTATAGTGTTAAGAAGAGATTGTAGTGAGGCAAGGCAAAGAGACTCCTGTTAGCAAGCTATTGAAATAATCAAGTGAGAGGTAGATGATTGTGGCTAACAATGACAACTGGTCAAATTGTGGATATGTTTTGGAGGCAGAGCCAAAACATATCCACAGGTTGGATGGATTGGCTACGGGTTGTGGGCAAAATAAGAGTCAAACATAAACCCAATTTTTCTTTTTAGTCTGACTGGTTAGAAGGATAGAATTGCCATCTACTGAGATGGAAGGCAATAAGTGGAATATAGGCTTTTGATATGCTGTATTGAGTTTTAGATATCTGAAGTCAATGTGAAGGCAATTATGTACACAAGTATGGGATTCTGGAGAAGGGTCTGAGGTGGCTGAATGACTTTGGTAATCATCTGCGTATAGGTGTTATTTACAGCCTATATGAGATCACCAAGAGAGTTACTATAGGTGAAGAAGAAGAGGATTTGGGAAGTGCTCAACCACGTTAATGCTGCTTATAGCACAAGTAAGATGAGATCTGAGAACTGCCAATTGGATTCACTAGCGACCTTAACAAGGTTAGTTAGGTGGAGTGGTCATTATATTTAATTAAACGTGTGTTTTAGAACAGATATTTAACCTGGTAATATCAGTCATGAGAGATTAGAGAGAAATGTTCCTATCAAGTGAGGCTTGAGATTTTTCTGCCTCTAGCTAATATTAAAAAGGAAATCTTGTACGAAACACTAAAAGGAAAACTCCATTCATCTTTTCACTTGAGCAGCCTGCTGGTTTAATACTGGGAGGTCTCTTGCCAGAGTACAGGGTTATAGCCCTGGTATACTCTTCTGAGTGTCAAGCATATTAGGCAATCAGATTCACTCTACCCATATTTAACATGCTAACTTTTGGCCCCTTCACAAACCTTAGGAGGTGGAGGTATAAAATCTTCAGAGGAAAAAGAAATTCATGCTCAAGGGCAAACATTTTTTTTAGGATATTAGGAAATTTTTTTCTGCCTCATTTCCTTCACTTTATTTTGAGTGTATCTATCTCAGAGGTTAAAAAAAAGTTAGAAAGCAGAAAATCAAGTACTCTTGATTTATTTTTTATTTTCATGGACCAGCATATGGTCTTAGGGTAATTTTAATGTTCAACTAGGCTTTTGGCATCTTTCCTTTTTAGTAAGGCTTTCTAACTGTAGGTATACTCTGGGAACAATAGTATACAGGGATGAGGACAATGAAATTGTTGTCCTTGAGGGGACTTTGACCTTTGATCTGCTTGGTAAGCAAACCATCACAGCTAAACAGCCCTCTCTATATTTGTGGGTTTCACTGTTCTATGTGGATTCAACCAAACATGTATCAAAAACTTTAGAAAAAAATATTGCATCTGTACTGAACATGCACAGACCTTTTTTCTTGTTATTATTCCCTGAACAATACAACAAACTATTTAAAGAGCATTGATATTGTATTAGGTATTATACATAATCTGGAGATGATTTAAAGTATGTAGGAGGATGTGCATGGGTTATATGAAAATACTTTGACATTTTATATCAGGCACTTGGGTATCTGCAGATTTTTATATCTGTGGAAGGCTCCGGAACCAATCCTCCTCAGATACTGAAAGACAAACGTATTGTGTTCTTGTTTGTATCTTAACACTGATTCTTATTCTGTGCGTGAGTTGGAGCTTCCCAGAAAATCGTTAGGCAGACCAGTGTAACAGACTGCACAGAGGGCCAAAAGTTTGAAGAATCAGGTTCTTATTCTTGTTCTGCTACTAACCAGCTATGCAATCTTGGTGGTTGCTTACCCTCCTTGGCTCTTTACTTTTTCAGTTGTGAAATCCTTGCTGCACAAGATTGTTATAAGGTAATGTATGCGACTTCACTTGAGGATATGATTTCCAGAAAAAGGAAACTATAAAACACTGAAATGAACTTCCAAGGGAGGTTATGGAATCTTACTTTGCAATCATTAAAAACAGAAGGACCCTTCCTTTGGTGGACAGGCATTAAGCACGTTTGCTGGCAGAGGGAAGAATGTATGATCTCTGATCTACTTTCTATGTGGTAAAAATAAATAAATCTGGTCTCTCTTGGCAAGCTGGCATTTGCCAGAGAAATGGAGAAGAAGCCATGACTGGTGCTAAGTCTTGTTCTTGTTAAAGTTCTGAGACATATTCCTGAAGTACAGGACTAGATTGAGGCTAGGATGGTAAGGAGTAAAGGGTACACAGAGGTATTTGCATAATGCTTCTCTTCAGACCCAAATGATTCACACAGGAAGACTTGGAAGTTTGGGCTGATTTGGGTGAAATCATGCTAGATATAGAGCAATGGGCTTTTGTTATCTTGTCTCAATGACCTTGTCAATTACTTTCCAAGTGGATGTTTCCAAGGAATAACTGGTTAATGCTTTGAAAGAACCATTGCCATAATACTAAGTAGAGTGATTCTCTATGCAGCTGGTAGTGTGTTGGAGGCATGGCCAATGAGTAGCCCACAGTGTAGCCAGCTTTCAGCAGGCCAAAAGTGGTGTGTATGTAACTACAGCCCTGCCAGAACTCAGAGCCAGAGTAAGGACGTACTTCAAAGGTGAGATGGAGTTAGACTAGGAGGATTCACTAATCACGGAGTCTCTACAGTCTTTAGTTGTTGTTTTCATGTCTCCAGAAAGGTGCATATTTGAACTAGAGCTGCAAAACCTTAGTCCTGTTCCCTCAACTTGGATATTTTTATCCAAGTTCAAAGTCATCATCTAATGTTGGGTATAAGAATGAGATGAATTGTAACTCTGGTACGTCTTTCCAGTTTTTGTAACGCTTGCAGTTATCTCCTTTTCTACCTTCCATAGGACACTAGTCAGTAGCCATGATGTACCACACACTGTTTCCTGGAATCTCGAATTTCTCCAGCAGAATTATATCAGCTAGCATTTATTTAGGCGCTTAATTTTATACCCAGCACCATTCTAAACTTGTTACATGCATTAACTCATGTAATTCTCACAACTGTCATTATCTTCATCTTACAGATGAGGAAACTGAGGCAAAGAGTAGTTTAGTGACCTTCCAGTTAGAAAGAGGTAAAGTTGGAATTCAAATGTAGGTCTGTTTGGCACCAGATCCTACCCGTACACCCACTAGCATCATTTTACTGCCTTCCCACAAGTATATTCCAATAAACAAACAATCACAACTTTTCTCTTTTCCCTTTCAGAAAGCTGAGGAAATAATTGGAAATAGAACCCCTTTTCCTGTTCCCTCCATGTTCTGTTTTTATTTTCCTTATTTTAGATTCTGTCTTCTGCACTGTAATATTTAAAAACAAAAAATCTTTCTAGAAGTATTAAATCTCTTTTCAGGCTCTCTGGGGGCCAGTGGGCCTCTCACAGCAGCCAAGCTTCAGGGACAAGTCAGTGCAGTGTCCCACCAAGTCAAGATCGGATGGCTTTCCTCAAGTTTAAACAGTGTTTGGAGGAAACTATGTGTCTGTCTAGAAAAACCCAAGTGACTGTTTTTCTCTAGTAAGGAAGTTGATTTTCAGAAGGGCAAGCAAGAGTCTGGGATTGTCTGTGCAGCAACAAACAAATTTGGAGGAGGAAAGAAATTCAGTAGAATTTGGTTCAAATTGACCATAAGGACATTTCCTACTTCCCTTTTTTTCAGTTTCTGTTTTAAATCCTTCATATATTTTCAAGAAGGGGCCATGTTTAGCTCCTCAGCTGCACAATTTTTTCCTTTCTTTCTTGATAAATTAAATATGTTTCATGGGGATTTTAAATGTCATATCCTGTAACAGGCAAATGCCTTATCGCACACAGTTTTTTTTTTTTTTTAAAGGCAAAGGTTTGTAGCTTTTTCCAAAAGAGTTTAAAGGGTAAATACTGTTACTTTGTTTACTATATTCCCCCAGAGATACTACTGTTATGTCAAAATTATAAAATTTGTCCTTTGGGAACAAGGTTCTCTTGATGTTTCCTCAAGGGTAAAGAGGGCAATGAGAAGTTATGTATGTCTAGAGGTGTTTTTTCAAATTTATATTGAATGCATGTATCTAAATGGTGCTGTAGCACTAGAGGAGGGAACACTATGAAAAAAAAATCCTGTTTGTCAATAGGAAATTGGCACTCATACTCACCAAAGGCACATTTTAATCTCTCCCACATAACTGCCTCTGTTCCCTTTGGATATGAACTAATTTACCTTGCCTGATGCAGAGAAGCTTATCAACTATAAACATAGACCCAGAGGATTTGGATTCCTTTGCTCCTTTTCCATCCAACTGTTAGACACTTATTGCCAGCTTTCCAGTTAGGAGCAATGCAAAATAGCTGGGTAGGATATTCGGCTAAAAGTAGGAAAATGGTGGCTTTTGATTAGTTGTGCAGACAAAAATGTCATTAAGAGATAGATTAGCCGGGCTCGGTGGCTCAGCCTGTAATCCCGTGCCTTGGGAGGCTGAGGTGAGTGGATTGCCTGAGCCCGCGGGTTTGAGACCCTCCTGGGCAAACGAGACCTCATCTCTACAATAAATCAAAAAAAATTAGCCGGGCATGGTAGCGCGTGCCTGTAGTTCCAGCTACTTGGAAGGCTGAGGCAGAAGGATCGCCGGAGCCCAGCAGGTCAAGGCTGCGGTGGCCGGGAGCGGCCACTGCACTCCAGTCTGGGCGACAGAGTGAGACTCCGACTCAAAAAAAAAAAAAAAGATAGATTAATACAAATTTAACAAGCTTAAAGCTTCTAGTTATCAGATGGATAGGATGGTCTCTGCCCCAGCTGTCTTTAAAAGCTACTTATAAGATGTGGGTTATCTCATCTTGGGTCAATTAAAAACTGTCTAGCCATCAGGATCTCTTGCTTTATTTAGCACTGCTATGAAGTAGACAGCCTCATAGGCAAAGGAACCCTTCCCTGCACATTCATACTTCATTCCATTTTCATTAACTCTGATGACTGACTTGCTGAACCCTGGCAAGATTCTCATCACTGTCTTGCTGACATCATTAGTTTTATAGGAAGGAGCTCTGAAATTTAAAAAATATAAAACAGTTTTTGAGGTATGGCATGCATACAGTGACGTGCACAAAAGTTAAGGGTGATGTTCAATGCTTTATTTATTTTTACTTAATTTTATTATAAAGATGTGAGGTACAAGTCAGGATTAGGTACATAAGTAATGTATGTGCAGGTATGTTTTGAAAAAAAAGTATAATCATAGGCTTCCTTATATCCCTTTCCAATCAATAACCCCCTACCCAGAGGTTACCACTCTGTTCATTTCTGTTCCATAGATTTGCTTGCTTGTCCTTGAATTTAATATAAATGGAGTGATATATCACTGTTATGCATCTGCTTTTTCTATATTCTTATGTATGTATTTTGGTAGATATTTGTACTATATAATTTTAGTTATATATTTAGGAGTAGAATTGCAGGGTCATGTGATAGAGGCACGTTCAGTTTTACTAGATACTGTCAAATAGTTTTCCAAAGCAGTTATACCAGTTAACACTTTTACCAGCAATGTATGAGAGTTACAGTTGTTTCATGGGCTTTTCAATGCTTGGTATTGTCAGTCTTTTCAATTGTAGCTTTTCTGGTGGGTTTTGTGTATCTCATTGTCGTTTTAATTTGCACTTCCCTGATGAGTAATAGTGATGAAAACCTATTCATGTGCTGGTAAGCCATTAGGATACTCTCTTCTATGAAGTGCCAGTTCCATTCTTTAAAACATTTTTTAAAAAATTTATTTTATTTTAAAGACATGGGGTACAATTCAGGGTTAGGTATACAAATGTTCAAACAATTTTTTAAAAAGTAGATTGTTTTTCTTTTTCTTACTGATTTTTAGGGGTTTAAACATACATGTATATAGTGGATATAAGTCCTTCATTGGATATATATTATGATTATTTTCTCTCAGTCTGCTTGGTTTTTTCACCCTCTTAAGGTATCTTTTGATAAATGAAAATTCTTAATTTAGTGAAATACAATTTATGAATCTTTTCTTTCATAGTTAATATTTTGTGTCCTATAAGAAATCTTTGCCTATCTAAGATCATGAAGACTTTATTCTGTGGTTTGAGCTACAGGCTTTATTGTTTTATCTCACATTTAGGCCCAAGACTGATTTCACAGTATTATTATTATTGTTGTTGTTATTATGTTGGTATCTGGTGTGAGGTAAGGGTCATGGTTCCATTGATTTGACTGTCCTTGAGCCAGCACCATGCTATCTTTTTTTTTTTTTTTTTTTTTTTGAGTTGGAGTCTCACTGTTGCCCAGACTGGAGTGCAGTGGCCGCTCCCGGCCACCGCAGCCTCGACCTGCTGGTCTCCGGCTGATCCTTCCACCTCAGCCTTCCAAGTAGCTGGAACTACAGGTGCGCGCTACCATGCCTGGCTAATTTTTGATTTATTGTAGAGATGAGGTCTCGCCAAGTTGCCCAGGCGGGTCTCGAACCCGCGGGCTCAGGCAATCCACTCACCTCAGCCTCCCAAAGGCGCGATTACAGGCTGAGTCACCGAGCCCGGCTTCACCATGCTATCTTAATTGCTGTAGCTGTATAATTTTGATATCTGATAGCATGTGTCATATGTCATATGTATGCATGTGTGTCATATGTATGTAATATGTATGTAATGTCATATATGTGTATGTTATACACATGTCATATGTATAACTTTGATATCTGATAGCATATGTCATCCAGTTTTGTTCTTCAAGATGTTTCCCTATCCTAAACCTTTTATATATTTCTTACACATTTTAGAATAACTGTACCCAAATTGCCCTTTAAGAGTGTTTTTTATCTTATTGATTCAATAACCTTCTCTATGTCCTTCTAACGTTAAAATCTTAGGTAACTTCTGAGGCTAAGACTGGTAGACTCTTTGGGGAAGCTCCCCCCTAGAAGAAGAATTTGTCTTTGAAGTGCCAGGAGACTGTGGAAGATTTCAGTTTGCCTTTACCAGCCCAGGTGCCAACATATAACTCAGCTAACTTCGGGTAAGAAAAATTAACCCTGTATTTCTGGCTTTTCAAGTCTCCAACCCATTGTGCTAGCCTCCCACAACTGCTGAGAGTTATGTTGGTTTCTCCTTTTTCTCAATAGAGTCCTTCTGCCTTAGGGCCAAGCCTCATCTTCAGCAGTAACCAGAATTAGCAAATACCACAGGGAAGAAAAGAAGCCCATGACTGTCAGATCACTTAGGAAGGGCTCTTTGTTCTCTGAAATTTTAGTTCATCTTGTCCTTGTTTCCATAGATTGTGGAGATCTTTAAACCTATTGAGTTTGCAATTTATCTCTTTTTTGGGGGGGGGAG
>CAUYQG010269218.1:0-21498 GCA_963574415.1 Tarsius wallacei
AACTTCATAAAAATTCTAGTCTGCCTCATCTGAACTACAAGGGAAGCTAAGGATAGTGTTTCAGTCTAGGCTTGAGTTAGAGCTTTAAAAGGAAAGCTGCAAACCTGGATGGACTTAGAATCTATAATACTGAGTGACCTATCACAGAAACAAAGAACTGAGCACTACTGTTCTCACTTATAAGCAGACCTTCGACAATTATCATAATACTACAAGAAAAGGATTGGCAGTAGTGGGAAACTGCCAGGGGAGGGCAGGGGCAGGATTGGCAGTAGCAGGAATCTGGAGGCGGGGGACACACCTCGTCAACAAGGGTTCCTGCATAACGAGCATTTGTATATCTACCCCTGAATTGTACCCCACATCTTTATAAAAAAAAAAAAAAGAAAGAAAAGAAAAGCTGCAAACCAATGGGATCAGTAGAGAATTAGCATTAGGGCTCAGAGTAAAAGCCTTGAAGTGATGATAAACAGGCTGGGTGAAAGGGAAAGGTGAGGTCACTTAGTTTCATAAAGTTTAGAGAATAAGTTAATCCTTCTAGTCCCTTATAAAACCCATTTTTAATTGTAGCTAAATACCATGAAAACATCACGATTAGAAAAGTAATTATAATTTCAAAATCGTAGACTTTCAAATAATCTAAGTAAAATTTTTTAAATATCTGATCTTAAAGAAGCATATAAAACTCAAGATTCCAATTTATCACCAGCATTTTAAATTATATACATGAAATTTCATACCTATTCAATTGATGATTATGCATAAAGCTCATTTTATATATTACAGAATCAAAATCACCTAGAGAACAGATGTTGAGTGTCTTGGGAAAAGAATATTTGGACATAGTCATACAAGTAACAAACCCAAAATTTTTAACATGGGGCTTATTTTACTAGATATCTTCTACATATCAATGAGCTACGAGTTTAATATTTAAATGCATATAAAAGGTAGTTGGAAAGTGGATAGATAGAAGAGATAGATGACAGATCGGTAGATCAATAGATAGAGACATAACCTTCCCTTTTCTTCCAGCAAAAAATAAACTATTAAAGATCCATCTGACAGAGTTTAAAATTGTATTAAGATTCAATAATGCTCATTTGGATTTTAAATCAGAATGCATGGCCTGAGAACATTGCGAATAATTTATCTTTTGAGTGGAGTCATAGTTCATTCTAAAAATTAAAATTTCATTGACTTTTAAAAAGGTTCATTTCTTATCATACCTGCTTCAAATCCTTATTTTATCTCTGAAACTGCCGTTTGATCTGAGAACGAATAGGTCTTTCTGAAAAAACAAGTGGTAAAAGATATAGTAACTGTTTTATAGCTTTTATACTTTCAATTTCTTTCAATTTCTTCAGTTTTGAAATGTACTATTTTAAGATATATGCTTCCACTGACCTAAATTCACTTTTTATACATTAAGCTAGAATTGTTGGCATAAGAGTCAGTCTTAATTGTTATTAGTCACTAAAGTATCAGATAACTTTTTCATTTTCTATGTCATCTCTTAAGACATCTTAACATTAGAAGATTCAAATCTTATTTTACCATCACCATGCCTCTAAATGTTATGGATTTGTGTTTTCAATTTACTTCATATCAGAACATAAACTCTTCTGGGAATGAGTTTTAATCTCAGAGAGAACCCATAATATTGATAAGCAGTTTTAACCATTTGGTCCCTAATGACCATTTAATGCACTTAAGTCATACATTAAGATTCCCCACCAAATAAAGATGTCCCAAAGTCCCTAAATGAATTTTAGATCATCTCAGACTAATTAAATGGAAAGAAGGGAGCTGGCAATCTCGATAATTGACCTTGCTAGACAATCTTAAATAAATATGAAATGACATAATTGTCTGTAAAATTCCAACCATTAAGCTATAGAGTTTTTAGATAATTTGAAACATCCTAGCCTGAATATGTTTTTGTAATAAGAAAACTGTACTTAAGGTTTACTATTTATATTCTCCTATAAATAACAAACATTTTTTATTTTTAGAGAATTATATCCACCTAGATGGTTACCATATACAATTTGCAATAAAACTTTGTCTTTCTTCATATACTTCTATTGAAGAAACAATTACACATGTGGGCATAGAAAATTGGTCCTTCACACTCACTTCACCCTCTAAGTGGTTTTGGCAGATAACCAGTAAGAATTAGACAGCTAAACCATAATTTCTATGTGCAAATTTCTGAGTTCATTGGGTTTATTCTTAACTTCTCTCATAAATAAAATTGTTAAAAGGTATAAATGTACCTGGGTTTGGCAGCGCAGCCTGTAATCCCAGCACTTTGGGAGGCCAAGACAAGTGGATTGTCTGAGTGGGTTTGAGACCAGCCCAGGCAACTTGGCAAGACATCTCTCTACAATAAATCAAAAATTAGCTGGGCATGGTAGAGCATGCCTGTAGCTCCGGTTACTTGGAAGGATTAGGAGGAAAGATCGCTGTAGCCCAGCAGGTCGAAACTGAGGTGGCTAGTGTGTGTGCCACTGCACTGCAGCCTGGACGACAGAGTGATACTCCAACTCAAAAAAAAAAGGCATAAATGCTAAAGGAAAACTAAAGCCAAGTTCCCAAACACCAAATAAAGTAGAAGAATAATTATTCAGTATATTTAGATATATTATTTACTCATTCATCTAAACACTTATAATGCACAAAATATTATCCTAAATACCAGTAATAAAAGGTAAACAAGGCAATAATATAATCCCTATGCTAATAAAGTTTATATTTTTGTATAGGAAATGTACAGTTAAAAGGTAAACAAGTGAACAAATAAAATAACTTCAGTGGTTTAACTTATCAGCAAAAATTAAAATCTGTATATTAACATAGAAACGCATATAAAAATATATAAATTTAAGCATGTACAAAGCTTGGCATCTGCCATTATGAATGATTAGTCATGAATGACTACCGTGGCATTTCCAACAGGCATCTGTAACCAAGAAAATAACACTGGCTCTCAGAATAAAGAGGTTAAGAAAGATACCTCAACAAACGATTTGATTTGTTATTAATGCATAATAGATGTACATATTTTAGGAGTACTTGTGATAACTTAATACATTCACATAAGGTATAAAGTCAAATCAGAGTAGTTGGGATATTCATCAACTTAAATATTTGTCTTTTCTTTGTGACAAACATTCAAATTATTCCCTTCTAGCTATTTTGAAATGTCAAATAGATTATTGTAAACAATAGTCACCCTACTGATTTATCTAGCACTAGGTCTTTTTTCTTTTGTGTATTTGTACACATTAATGAACTCTGCTTCATTCCTCCCTCCCCTTTCCATTACCCTTTTCATTCTCTGGTAATCATCAATCTACTATGCATCTTCGAGCAATCCACTTTTGTAGCCTTAACATATTAATGAGATCGTGGAATATCAGTCTTTCTGTGCTTGACTCATTTCACTGAATATAGTGGTCTCCGGTCTCATCATATTGCTGCAAATGACATGATTTCACTATTTTTGTAGCTAAAGGATATCCTATTGTGTATATGTACATTTTCTTCATCTGTTTTATCATTCATAGAACACTTAGGTTGATTCCATATCATAGCTCTTTTAAGTAGTGCTGCAATAAACACAGGAGCACAGATATCTTTTTGATATAGTGATGTCCTTTCTTTTGTTATTAATCAGTATTTTTTATTATCATATTGTGGGGTACAGTTAAGGATTTGATATACAAATATGCTTCCTTCAGACACCCTTGGTGATAAGCGGTGTCTCCCCGTCCCCAGACAGATATTGAGTATCATTAATCCCATCCCCCCTCCCCTCCCCTCCCCGTAATTTCCCACCGCTGTCAGTCATTTTCTTATAGTATTACGTTGGATGTCCTTTCTTTTGGATATATATCCAGTAGTGGAATTTCTGGATCATACGGTAGTTCTATTTTTAGTTTTGTTAAGAACATTTATACTATTTCAAAGTGGCTATACTGATTTACATTTCCACCATTTTTACCAATTTTTTTATTCCCCATCTTTTTGATAAAAGTCCTTTTAACTGGGATGAGATATCTCATAGTTCTGATTCGCTTTTCTTTGATGATTAATGCTGTTGAGCATTTTTAATATACCTGTTGGCTATCTGTATGTCTTCTCTTGAGAAATGTCTATTCAGGTCTTTTACCCATTTTTAAAATCAGATTATTTGTGTTCTTGCTATTGAGTTGTTTGAGTTCCTTAAATATTTGGGTTATTAATGTCTTGTTGGATGTCAGATGAATAGTTTGCAAATGTTTTCTGTCTTTTTTCTTTTTTTTTTTTTTTACTGTGCAGAAACTTTTTAGCTTGATGTGATCTCATTTGTCCATTTTTGCTTTTGTGGTCTTACAAAAAAAGCTTTGCCCAGATCAATGTCCTGGAGCATTTTCCCGCATTTTTTTCTCTTAGTTTCAGGTTTTAGATTTAAGTTTTCAATCCATTTTCATTTGATTTCTGAATATTATCAGAGATAGTTTTATTCTTCTGTGTATAATTATGCAATTTTCTCAGCATCATTTATTGAAGAGTCTTTCTTTCCCCATTGTATAGTTTTGGCAACTTTGTTGAAAATGAGTTAGCTGTAAATACATGGACTTATATCTAGGTTCTCTATTCTGTTCCATTGATCTATGTGTCTGTTTTTATGCCAGCACCAGGTTTATTTGATTACTATAGCTTTGTAGTATATTTTGAAGTCATGTAGTATAATACCTCCAGCTCTGTTCTTTTTGCTCAGAATTCCTTTGACTATTCAGGGTCTTTTGTGTTCCATACACATTTTAGGATATTTTTTCTCTATCTGTGAAGAATGGCAATAGTATTTTTTATAAAGATTGCACTGGATATATAAATTGCTTTGGGTAGTACGGACTTTTTAACAATATTTATTTTTCCAATGCTTGAACATGGAATATTTTTCTACTTTTTTGGTGTCCTCTTCCAAGATTTCTTTTGTTAGTGTTTTATAGTTTTTCTTGTAAAGATATTTCACTTCTTTGGTTAAATTGATTTCTAAGTATTTTATATTCTGTGTAGCTATTGTTTGTTGTTGGTGTATATAAATGCTACTTATTTGTGTATGTTCTTTTTATATCCTACAACTTTATTATATTTGTTTATCAGTTCCAAGACTTTTGTGAGGGAGTCTTTAGTCTTTCTAAGTACAAGGGGAGACCCAAAAATGGAATTTATGTATTAACAATTGTTTATATTTACATGTTTAAACTTCAGTCCCCTCAAAGTACTCTCCGTTTGATGCAATACACCACTCGAGACACTTTTTCCACTGCTCAAAACTGTTTTTGAACTTGTCAATATTGATGCCTTTTAATGCTTCTACTTTTTTTGTTTGTTTGTTTCACCTCTTCCACATCAGCAAAACATTTCCCTTTGAGAACTTTTTTCACCAAGGGAAGCAAAAAAAAAAAAATTGCTCATAGTGAGATCCGGTGAATAGGGAGGGTGGGGCACTAGGGTCATCAGGCCGTTTTTTAAATCAAAAACTGCTGAAAATTCAGCACAGTGTGGACAGGTGTGCTTGTAAATCACCCATCACGAAATGGGCAAATGCATTGAAGAATCTTTTAAAAAAGATTCACTGAAGCCCAACACAGTCTCTCACAAAACTAGCTGGTACACTGATGCAGATGGGTTCCTGGAATACTTACTTAGACTGGGAAGCCTATAATATGAGGCCTGCTCTCCAAAAGATCATTCTGTTTCTGTTAAGATCATGTAATCTACAAACAAGGCTAATTTGACTTCTTCCTTTCCAAATTGGATGTCTTTCATTTCTTTCTTTTAACTAATTACTCTGGCTAGGACTTCGAGTATTATATTGAATAGCAGTGGTGGAAGTGAGCATCCTTGTCTTGCACCAGATCTTAAAGAAAAGGCTTTCCATTTTTTTCACAGTACTTTGTTAACTGTAGGCTTGTCATAGCTGACCTTTATTATTTTGAGATATGTTTCTTCTATGCCCAGTTTGTTGAGAGTTTTTATCATAAAGGAATGTTGAATTTAATGAATACTTTTTCAGCATCTAGTAAAATTATATCATTTTTGTTCTTGGTTCTGTTAATGTGATGTATTGCATTCATTGATTTGCATATGTTGAACCATTCTTGAATCCCTGGGTGAATCCTATTTGATCATGGTGAGTTATCTTTTTAATGTGTTGTTGAATTCAATCTGCTAGCATTTTGTTGAAAATGTTTGCATCTAAGTTCATCAAAGATATTGGCCTATCGTTTTTGTTGTTGTTGTGTCCTTGCCTGGATTTAGTATCAAAGTAATACTGCCCTTGTAGAATGAGTTTGAAGGTACTTCCTTCTCTTCAATTTTTGGGAGGAGTTCGAGTAGAATTAGTATTAATACTTCTTTAAATGCTTGGTAGAATTCAGCAGTGAATTCATTAGGTCCTGAGCATTTTTTTTTTTTTTTTTTGCTGGGAGACTTTCTGTTACAGCTTTAATCTTGTTACGCGTTATTGTTTTGTTGAGATTTTCTGTTTCTTCATAGTTCAATCTTGGCAGATTGTATGTGCTCAAGACGTCATTCTTTTTTTTACATTTTCTAATTCATTCATAGTAGTCTAATAATTCTCTGTATTTCTGTGGTCTCAGTTGTTATGACTGTTTTTCGTTTTTGATTTTGTTTATTTGGGTCTCCTCTCTTTTGTCCTTAGTTAGTTTAACTAAAAGATTGTCAATTTTCTTTAACTTTTCAAAATCCAACTTTTTGTTTCCCTGATCTTCTGATTTGTTTAGACTCAATTTCATTAATTTCTGCTCTGATCTTTGATATTTCCTTCCTTCTACTAATTTTGGGTTTGTTTATTCTTGCTTTTTTAGTTCTTTGAGGTATATTGTTAGATTAAGTCTTTCTACTTTTTTGACATTGGCATTAATTTCTATAAACTGTCTTTTTAGTAGTGCTTTTGCTATATTCCATAGACTTTGTTATATTATATTTTTGTTTGCTTTAAGAAATTTTTAAATTCCCTTTCTAATATATTGACCCATTGACCATTTAGGAGTATGTTGTTAATTTCCATGTGTATTTTCTAAGTTAACTCTTGTTGATTACTAGTTTTATTCTGTTGTGGTCAGAAAATACATGATGTGATTTCTAATTTTTTGAATTTATGGACACTTACTTTGTTTCCTAAGATATGATTTACTCTGGAGAATGTCCCATCAGCTGATAAAAGAAATGTACACAGTTGGGTGAAATGTTCTGTAAATATTCATTAGGCATATTTGGTCTAGTGGGTAGATTAACTCCCCTGTTGTTTTTTATTGATTTTCTGTCTGAATGACTTGTCCATTTTTGAAAGTAGGGTCTTAATGTTCTTACTATTATTAGACTGCAGTCTATCTCTTTCTTTAGATCGATTAATGTTTGTTTTATATACTTGGAAGCTTCAATGTAAAGTGCATAGATTTTAAAACTGTTTAATTCTCTTATTGAATTGAAATCTTTATCATTATATAGTAACTTCCTTTCTCTCTTTTTACAATCTTAGATTTGTAGTCTATTTTATCTGATATGTGTATAGCTAGTCCTGCACTTTTGTGGTAGATAGTTGCATGGAATTTTTTAACCCCTTCACGTTCAGTTTATGTGAAGTGGATATCTTTTAAGTAGTATATAGTTGGGTCTTCTTTATTTCTATATGCAGCCACTCTACTCCTTATCATTGAAGAATTGAGTCAATTCACATTTAATGTTATTATTTAAAAGAACTTCTACTGCCATTTTCTTGTTTGTTTTCTGGTTGTTTTGTAAATCCCTTCTTTCTTTTCTTCTATCTTACTATTATTCTTTGTATCTAAGTGATTTCTTCTGGTAGTGTGATTTAATTTGTTGCTTCTTAGTAGATCTATTATAGGTTTTTGCACTGTGGTTATCATAAGGCTTATAAAAAAAATCTCAGATATGAAGCAAGTTATTTTTAAATAGATGACAAATTACCTCAGATTACAAAGAAAAACAACTTTTAACTCTACACTTTAACTTTGTTTTCTCACATTTTTATTTTTTGCTATCTCAGTATTTTATATTGCTTATTTATTAACAGATTGCTATCATTACTTTTTATGATTTTTCTTTTGGCTTCATACTAAAGCTATGAATGAATTATATACCACAATTATAATATTATTGGAGTATTCTGGGCTCGTTCATATACTCAGTTATATCAATGAGTTTTATACCTACAAAAACAATTTTTTTTGCACATTAGCATTTTTTTTTCCAGATCAAAAAAAAATGCTTTCAGCGTTTGTTATAAGACAGATTTGGTAGTGGTAAGTTTTCTCAGCTTTTGTTTGTCTGAGAAAGACTTTATCTTTCCTTCATATTTGAAGGATAACTTTGTTGAATACAGGATTCTTGCACAGCGGATTCTTTCTTTCAGTCCTTTGAAAATGTTATTCCAGCCCTTCCTGGCTTGTATGGTTTCCATTGAGAAGTCTGTTGATGGATGAATTGGCGCTCTTTTATGTGTTATTTGCTTCTTTTCTATTGCTACTTTTAAGATCCTCTCTTGACTTTTGACCTTTGAGAGTTTGAATATTATATGCCTCTTATTTGAGTCAAATCTGTTTTGACCTTCTTATGGTTGGATATTAAATACTTCTCAAATTTTGAATAGTTTTATGCTATTATTTATTTGAATAACCTTTCTATCCCTTCCTTATGCTCAACTCCTGCTTGAACACCAATAATTCTTCTATTTGGTATTTTGGGGTAATTTTGTAGATGATCTTCACTTCTTTTTATTCTTTTTTCTACTCTGACTTTGTATTTTTAAATATCTTGCGTTCTAGCTTACTGATTCTTTCCTTCCTTCACACATTCTGCTGTCCAATATTTTAATTTAATATTTTAAATTATTTCAACACCTTCATTAAATTTCTCAAAAAAAAATGTTTAAGTTGCTGTTCCTTCCATAGCTACCTGTTTATGCTGCACCCACTAAGAGTGGCCCCAGCAAAACTTAACCACAGTTTCCATTAATAATTGCACTATGAGCCACCAAGGAAATCATAGACACCACTGAAGCTGGTTGCAGCCAAAGAAATAATACAGAGCGTAAACTACTGCATACACCCAAAATCAAAGCCAAAGTGTCCTACCTAACCAACAACATATATCCATCTTCAGAAAAAAATCCTCTCCTATGAAAGAAAATTCAAAGAATTATAAGAAGTGACTGTTTCACCAGGTATACAGATACCAACATATGAACACAGAAAACATGAAAAAGCAAAGAAATATGACACCTCCAAAGGAACACAATAATTCTTCAGCAACAGAATTCAATTTTAAAAACTCACAAAATCCCATATTAAGCAAAGTGCTGATTTTAAAAAAGCTCAGTGAAATACAAAAAATTTTGAAAAAAATACAGAGAAATCAGAAAAACATTTCAGCATATGAATAGAAAATTTACCAAAAGATAGATATTAATGAATTAAATGAACTAAACAGAAATTTTGGAAATGAATAATTTATTGAATGAAATACAAAATATATCCAAAAGCTTCCAAAATAGACTAGATCAAGCAGGAGAAAAAAATTTTAGAACTTGGTTGCAGGTCTTTTGAAATAATTCAGTCTGACAAAAGTAAAGAAAAAAATTAAAAAGAATGAGCAAAGTGTTTGTGACATTTCAGACAACATAAAGTAACAGAATATTTTAATAATTGGTGTCCCTGACAGCAATGAGAGAAGAAAAGCGTTTTTAAAAATCTACTGAATAAAATAATAAATGAAGTCTAGCAAGAAACTTAGATATCCAGACACAGGAGGCTCAAAGATTTTCAAACAGATAAAATGAAAAAATTTTTCTCTATGGCACATTACAGTCAAATTGCTCAAAGCCAAAGGAAAACAAAAGGACTCTAAAACAGCAAGATAAAATGTTTAGTCACCTATACAGGAATTTTCATCAACTGACAGCAAATCTCTCAGTACAAACCCTGCAGGCCAGGAGAGATTGATTTGAATATTCAAAGTGCTAATAGAAAAAAAAACTGCCACCCAAAGTTACTATATCCAGCAAAATTCTCCTCCATAAATGAAGGAAAAATAAACTATTTTCCAGACAACTATCACCACTAGACCAGTCCTTTAAGAAATACTCAAGGGAGTCCTAAACCTGGAAGCAAAAGAATCATCATGGAAACACAAGAAAGTATAAATCTCACTAGTAAATCAAACACACAATTTAAGAACAGTAAAGACTCAAATGGTACCACTGTAGAAAACAACCAACCACAATGACAAACAAAGATAGAAAAAAGAAATAAGTAAAGAATATACAAAACAACCAGAAAATAATTAACAATTTGACAGGAACAAAACCTCACATAAGAATAACCCAGAATGTAAGTGGACTGAATGCTCATTTGCAAAATGTAGATTGGATAAATGGAAAAAGAAATATGATCCAACAATATAATGCCTACAAGAAATGCACTTTACCTTCAAAGATACCTAGAGACTCAAAGAAACAAATGAAAAAGGATATTCCACACAAATGTAAATAAAAAGCAAGCAACAGTAGCAATACTTTTATCAGATAAAACAGACTTCAAGTAAAACACAGTTTAAAAAAAAAAAAAGACACCCAGGTGCAGTGGCGCACTCCTATAATCCTAGCACTTTGGGAGGCTGAGGTGAGAGAATTGCCTGAATCCACAGGTTCGAGATCAGCCTCGGCAACTTGGTGAGACCTTGTGTCTACAACAAATCAAAATATTAGTTGAATGTGGTTACACGTGCCTGTAGTTCCAACTACTTGGAAGGTTAAGGTGGGAGGATCATCTGAGCCCAGAAAGTCGACACTGGGGTGGCCATGAGCATGCCCCCTGCACTTCAATCTGGGTGATGGCGTGAGACTCCGACTCAAAAAAAAAAAAAGACAAAGAAAGTCACTGTATAATGATAAAAAGATCAATCCAGCAAGAGGAAATAATTCTGAGTACACAGGCACCCAACACTGGAGCACTTAAATTCATAAAGCAAATATTTGTAAATCTAAAGAGACAAATTAGCTCCAATACAATAATAGTTGGGGATTTTAACATGCACCGTCAGCATTAGACAGTTCATCTAGACAAACAATCAACAAAGAAAATTGTGGATTTGAACTGGACTTTAAACCAATGGACCTAATAGACATTTACAGAATATTTTATCCAACAACTTGAGAATATGTATTCTCGTATATGGAACATCATCCAGGCTAGACCATACATTACACCACAAAACAAGTCTCAATACATTTTTTGATACATTTTTAAAAGTAAAAATCACATTAGGCACCTTCTCAGACCACAATGGAATAAAATTAGAAATCAATACCAAAAGGAAATTTGAAAACTATACAAATACATAGAAATTAAACAATATGCTCCTGATTGACAATTGAGTCAATGAAGAAATTAAGCTGGAAATAAAAAAAGTTTGAAACAAATGAAAAAGGAAACATAACATAGTGAGACCTTGTCTCTACAATAAATAAAAAAAAAATAGCCAGGCATGGTGGCACACACCTCTAGTTCCAACTATCTGGAAGGCTGAGGGGGAAGGATCACTGGAGTCCAGCAGATTGAGGCTGCAGTGGCTGTTAGCATGTCACTGCACTCCAGCCTAGGTGACAGAGTGAGACTCTGACAAGAAAGAAGGAGGAAAGAAGGAAAGAACGAACCAACGAACCAACGAACTGTTATGAGCAACTATATACTAACAACTTGAAAAACCTAAAGGAAATGAATAAATTCCTAGAAATATACAATCTTCAAGGATTGAATTAGAAAGAAATAAAAAATTTGAAGAGACCAATTACAAGTAGTGATATTGAATCAGTAATAAAAAGTCCAAAAGTCCCCCAAGACAGAAAAGGACTGAATGGATTTACAGCCAAATTCTACTAAACCTATAAAGAAGAACAAGTACAAATCCTCCTGAAACTATTCCAAAAAACTGAAGAGAAGAGAACTCTCACTAACTCATTTTACAAGGCCAGCATTACCCCATGCCAAAACCAGAGAAGAATACAACATTAAAACTGAAAACTATTGGCCAATATCCCTAATAAACATAAATATGAAAATCTTCTATGAAATACTAGCAAACTAAAAACACGGCACCAACTGTGCTGCCCATCAAAAGTGGACTGTATTTTAAAAATGTGATATATATACATGATGGAATATTGCACAGTCATAAAGAAGGACAAAATTATGGACATCACAGCAACCTGGATGGATTTAGAGTCCATCATGCTCAGTGATCTATCACAAATAGTGAGACACTGCCAAGAGAGGGTAGGCACATAACATCACCAAGAGTGCCTGATCCTAAGCCAGGCAAAGTGAGGACCAATGGGAGACCCAAACTTCACCTGCATGTAGACCACTTATGTACTTAACTCTGACTTGCACCCCACATCTTTAAAATAAAATATATTTTTAAAAATACAGCAAAGTGAATCTAATATCAACAAGATAATACACAATGACTGAGTTGGATTTATACCAGGGATAAAACAGTAGTTCAACATACAAAAATCAATAAACGTGATACATCACATCAACAGAATGAAGGACAAAAGCCATGTAATCATCTAACTAGACACAGAAAAAGCATTTGATAAAATTCAAGATTCTAATATAATAAAAACTTTCAATAAAATAAAAATAGAAGATGCATACCTCAAAATAATAAAGGCCTCATATGAAAAACCCACAGCTAACATTATACAGAATGAGAAATTGCCGAAAGTCTTTCCTCTAAAATCTAGAACAAGACAAGGATGCCTGCTTTCACCACTCCTACTCAACATGGTACTGGAAATCCTAGCCAGAGAGATCAAGCAAGAGAAAGAAATAAAAGGCACCCAGATTAGAAAACAAGGAGTTAAATTGTCTGTCTTTGCTGATGATATAATCTTATATTGAGAAAAACCTAAAGACTCCACCAAAAAGCTCCTAAACTTAATTAAAGTAACAAATTAAGCAAGGGTATGTAGTACAAAATTAACACACAAAACCAGTAGTATCTATATACACTAAAATGAACTAGCTGAGAAAGAAATCAGTCCTATTTACAATAGCTATCTAGAATAAATAAAATGCCTAGAAATAAACTTAACCAAGGAGGCGAAAGATCTGTACAGGAAAACTACTAAACACTGATAAAAGAAATTGAATAGGACACAAACAAAAGGAAAGATATCCCATGATTGTGAATCGAAAGAATTAATATCATTAAAATGACCATAATGCCTAAAGCAATCTATAGGTTCAATTCAATCCCTATCAAAATACCAACATTATCTTTCACAGAATCAGAAAAAACAGTCCTAAAATTTGTATAGATCCCAAAAAAGAGCCAGTGTAGCCAAAAATTCCCTGTGCAAAAAGATCAAAGCTGAAGGCATCACATTACTTGACTTCAAAATGTATTACAAGTCTATAACAATTAAAACAGCATGGTGTTGCTATAAGAAACAGACACATAGACCAATAGAACAGAAGAGAGAGTCCAGAAATAAATCTACTTATTTACAGATAACTGACTTTTGATAAGGGCTCCAAGAACACATACCAGGGAAAGGACATTCTTTTCAATAAATGATGCTGAGAAAATATAATATGCATATGATATGCAAAAGAATAAAACTAGATCTTTATTTCTCCCCATATAGTGAAATCAACTCAAGAGAGATTAAAGACTTAAACATAAGGTTTGAAACAATAAAACTCCTAGGGAAAAAAAACTACAAGTCATTGGTCTAGGCAAAGATTTCCTAAGACCTCGAAAACACAGACAACTATAACAAAAATAGACAAAGGGAATTATATTATACTAAAACACATATACACAGCAAAAGAAACAATTAACAGAGTGAAGATTCAACTTGTTGAATGGGAAAAAATATCTGCAAACTATTCACCTGACAAGGGACTAGTATTCAAAATATAAAAGGAAGTCAACTCAACAATTTAAAAAACAATCCCATCGAAAGGTGGGCTAAGGCATAAAGGACAAGCATATGGACTTTGCAGCAACTTAGATGGATTTATAGTCTATAATACTCAGTGATCTATCACAGAAACAAAGAACAGAGTAACACATGTTCTCACTCATAAGTGGGCCCTGAACATTTACCATAATACTATAAGAAAGGGATTCGCAGTAGCAGGATACTGCCGGGGTTGTGGTGAGGAGAACACAACATCAGTAGGGATACCTGATCTCAAACCAGGCAAAGTGGGACCAAAGGGATGCCAAAACTTTACCTGTATGATGACCACTTGTATACCTAATCCTGAATTGTACCACACATCTTTAAAATAAAATAAAAATTTAAAAGCCGGCTAAGGATAGCAATAGACATATTCAAAAGAAGACATACAAATGGCCAACAGGTATATGGAAAATGCTCAATAGCACTAATCACCAAAGAGATGCAAATCTAAATCACAATGAGTTATTATCTTACCCCAGTTAGAATGGATACTATTAAAAAGACAAAAAATAATAGATACAGATGAAAGAAAGAGAACTCATATCCTATTACTGGGAATGTAAATTAGTACAATCACTATGGAAAACAGTATGGAGGTTCCTCAAATAGCTAAAAATAGAATTATCGTATGATTCAGCAATCCTACTACTAGGTATATGTGCAAAGGAAAAGAAATTATTATATCAGAGATACATCTGTACTCCCATGTTTACTGCAATAATTTTCACAAAGTGTGAAATCAACCTATGTGTCTGACAACAGATGAATGGATAAAGAAAATGTGGTATACATACACAGTAGAATACTATTCAGTCAAGCAAAAGAACTTAATTCTTTCATTTTCAAACAGCCCATTAAAAAGTGGGCAAAAGACATGAATAGACACTTCTCAGAAGAAGATATACGGGCAGCCAACAGACACATGAAAAAGTGCTCAGCCTCACTCATCATCAGAGAAATGCAAATCAATACCACATTGAGATACCACCTAACCCCAGTAAGAATGACCATCATTAATAAAACAAACAACAGATGCTGGCAGGGATGTGGAGAAAAAGGAATGCTTCTGTACTGCTGGTGGGAATGCAAACTAGTGCAACCTCTTTGGAAGACGCTGTGGTGATTTCTGAAAGAACTAGAAATTGACCTCCCATATGACCCAGCAATCCCCCTACTGGGAATATACCCAGGGGAACTCAAATCATTCTACAAAAAAGATACCTGCACACGTATGTTTGTAGCAGCTCTATTCACAATAGCAAAAACATGGAACCAACCATGTTGCCCATCGAAGCTGGACTGGATTTTTTTTTAAATGTGGTACATATACATAATGGAATATTATGCAGCCACGAAGAAGGACAAACATATGGACTTTGCTGCAACTTGGATGGATTTAGAGTCTATCATATTCAGTGATCTATCACAGAAACAAATAGCAGAGTAACACATGTTCTCACTTATAAATGGACCTTGAACAATTATCATAACACTATAAGAAAGGGATTGGCAGCAGTGGGAAACTACCAGGGGAGGGAGAGCGGGATTGGCAGTTGAGGGAAACTGCTAGGGGCGGGAGGGCACACCTTATCAACAAGGGTACCTGCATAATCAACGTTTGTATACCTAACCCTGAATTGTACCCCACATCTTTAAAATAAAATAAAAATTTTTTAAGAACAAAAGATATAATTTTCAATATTTTAAAAAAATTCTATCATCTGCAGCAACATGGATTAACCTGTATGACATTGTGCTAAGTGAAATTAGCCAGACATAGAAAGAAAAATATTGCATTTTAGCCTTATGGAATTTAAAAGATCTGACCTCACAGAGTAGAATAGTGATCACCAGACACTGAGGAGGGGTAGAAGAATGGAAACATAGGGAAAAAATAATCAACAGGGATAAATGTGTAGGTAGAGAGGAGGAATGAGTTCTTATGTTCAATTGCACGGTAAAGTGATTACAGTTAAAAATATTGTATTGTATATTTCAAAATAACAAGAAGAAAGGATTTTTAATGTTCTCACTTCAAAGAAAGGATAAATGTTTGAAGTGATTAATATGCTAAATACCCCAATTGGATCATTACAGAATATATACATATATTGAAACATCATAGAGTATTCCATAAATATACACAATTATTATGTGTCAAAAATAAAACAGCTTCTTTCTACACTGCTAGTGGGAATACAAACTAGTTCAACCTCTGAGGAAAATAGGGTGGCGATTTCTAAAAGAACTAGAAATTGACCTTTCATTTGACCCAGCAATCTCCCTACTGGGAATATACCCAGAGGAATTCAAAGCATTCTACAAAAAAAGATACCTGCACACGCATGTTTATTGCAGTACTATTCACAATAGCAAAAACATGGAACCAAACGTTCTGCCCATCAAAACTGGACTGGATTTTTAAAAATATGGTACACAAACATGATGGGATATTGCGCAGCCATAGAGAAGGACAAACATATGAACTTTGCAGCAATTTGAATGGATTTAGAGTCTATAATACTCAGTGAGCAATCTATCACAGAAACAAAGAACCACGTTCTTTGTTTTGTACCACATGTTCTCACTCATAAGTGGACCCTGAATATTTACCACAATACAATAAGGAAAGGATTGGCAGCTGCAGGATACTGCCAGGGTTGGGGGTGAGGAGGATACAACATCAATAAGGGTACCTGGTCTCAAATCAGGTAAAGTGGGGACCAAAGGGAGGCCCAAACTTTAACTGTACTATGTCCCCTTGTGTACCTAATCCTGAATTGTACGCCACTTCTTTAAAATAAAATATAAAAAATGAAATAAAATAAAGCAAACCTTTTAAAAATAAATAATGTCTGAAAATATGTCTAATAAGAGACTTTCTGGGTTTTTTTTGAGTTGGAGTCTCACTCTTTCATCCAGACTGGAGTGCAGTGGCCTTCCAAGTAGCTGGAACTACAGGTGCGCGCTACCCCTCCCGGCTAATTTTTTTTTTATTTATTGTAGAGATGAGGTCTCACCAAGTTGCCCAGGTGGGTCTCGAACCCACGGGCTCACGCAATCCACTCACCTCGGCCCCCCAAAGCTCTGGGATTACAGGCTGAGCCACCAAGCCCCACCAAGACTTTCTAAACTAAAAAGATATTAAGTAATCATAAATTTATATGAAGAAAGTTGGATTGAAATATATGGGCTCAAGATTAAAAATAAAAAGTGTAAAATTTCTTATTAAAGAATGACATTTATTAATGTATATTTTAATTGAACAATGGGAATATTGAATTGTTTCAGTACTCAGCATCCATTGTATACATCTAAAAGTAAAGATCATTGTTTTAAAATATTAACACAGGTTGTTTTCCGGACAATTTTTTTTCTTTTCACTTATTTTTCTGTACTTTCTTTAATTTTTCATCATTTCCTAATTAAATGAAAAAAATAACCTTTATAAACAATTTGGGGGGGATAGTGTGTCTGCATTGTTCTGCCCTTTTGTATGAACATGGAAATGTGCTAAAAGATTCGGAAATTATAGATCCCCTTGTAAAACTAAACTTGCTAAGTCCTCCTCTGAGACAAACACTTATTTTTCAAGCTGCAAACAAAATTCATTTCTTCAAATAGCAAAAAATAAAAATAAAAATAAACAGTAATTTCCTTATCCCTTAAAATATATTTATTT
The DNA here is from genome assembly GCA_963574415.1 of Tarsius wallacei. Lineage (NCBI taxonomy): Eukaryota > Metazoa > Chordata > Mammalia > Primates > Tarsiidae > Tarsius > Tarsius wallacei. Next base: position 17,760 of record CAUYQG010269218.1, read on the forward strand.
TTCATCTCCAAGCCTAAAATATGGTTTTGTAACAATGTTTTATTAATTTATCCTCAAAACTGTTTTACCTTTAATCATATGGAGCTTGACTTCAAAAAGAAATTAAACTTTCTTTTCAAATGCTTTGATAGGTTATTTCTGTCTTCTTTATAGCTTTTGGCTCCATGTACCCCAATACACTTAAAAGGTTCACATTTTATTCAAATATTTACCATCTTAGAACATCTTTAAAATTGGTGACATTGAGAATTTTCTTCCAGGAAACAAGAATAATCAATATCCTTTATTTTCGTATAGAGAGAACTTCAACTTAGGTATTTAATTTGTAAGCAGTTCAAATATTGTTTGTTTTTTCTTATTTTAAGAAGAAAATTTCAGTAGCAGCTATGGGGAAGCACATCACCATATCAATTCACAACACTCTCTCCAATGCACATAGTCATCAGACTATCCAAGGTCAAAGTGAAAGAAAAAATTTTAAAGGCACCTAGAGAGAAAGGACACATCACCTAACAAGGGAGATCTATCAGACTAACAGCAGACCTCTCAGCACAAACCTTACAAGTCAGAAGAAAGTGGGTGCCCATTTTTAGCATTTTAAAGAAAATAAACACCAGTCAAGAATGTCTTATCCTGCCAAACTAAGTTTCATAAACAAAGGAGAAATAAAATCCTTTCAACAGGCAAGCACTAAGGGAATTCATCACCTCCAGATCAGCTCTATAAGAGATGGTTAAGGGAGTTCTAAACATGGAAACAAAAGAACAATATTGTCTAACACAAAAGCACATGTAAGCACATAGCTTACAGACTATATAAATCAGCCACCAAAACACAAAGCAATTGTTTAACAGTACCATAATAGGACAAAAACTCACATATCAATAATAACCTTGAATGTCATGGCCTCAGTACCCCACTTAAAAGACATAGAGTGGCAAATTGAATTTTTTTTAAAATAAGACCACTGCTTCTGCTCTCGTCAGGAGACCCATCTCCCTTCTAATGACACTCATGGGCACAAGGACAATGAAGCGTATTACATAATGATAAAAAGCTCAATCCCAAAAGAAGTTTTAACAATCCTAAATAAATATGTACCCAACAATAGAGCACCCAGATTTACAAATCGATTACTCCTAGACCTAAGAGAAGACATAGCAATCTTGAGGGACTTCAATACCCTACTCTCTGCTTTAGACAGATCACTGAGGCAGAAAATTAACAAAAAAATTCTGGACTTAACCTCAATATTTGAACAATTGGACCTAATAGGCATCTACGGAATATTTCACACAGCAACCAAAGTGTACATTCATCTAATCTGCACATGGAACATATTCTAAGATTGAACACATGCTTGGTCATAAACCAAGTCTTAATCAAAATTATACCAAGCATCTTCTTGGCGCACAATGGAATAAAAATAGAACTGATACCAAGAGGAACTCTCAAAATCACACAAATACATGGAAACTAAATAATTCATTCTTGAATGATTTATGCTTAGTCAAAAAAATGACAGGAATTTAAAAATTATTTTAAAAACATAAGAAGAAAGACATGATATATCATCTCTAGGATCCCACAAAAGCAGAGCTAAAGAAAGTTTAGCACTGACTGCCCCATCAAGAAAATAGAAAATTCACAAATAAGCAACCTAACATCCTACCTAAGAAACCTAGAAAAACAGGAACAAACTAAACCCAAATCTAGCAGAAAAAAATAAATAGCCAAAATCAGATCAAACTTAAAAGAAACTGAGACCAAAAAAGTACAAAGAATCAACTAAATGAAAAGCTCTTTCCTCAAAAGGATAAAAAAAAGATGGATAGACCACTATCAAGATTTTGTCAAGATTAATTATTCTTTTTTTTTTTTTTTTCAGTTAGAGTCTCACTCCATCACCCAGGCTGGAGTGCAGTGGCACGCTCATGGCCATCCCAGCTTCGACCTATTAGGCTCCAGTGAGCCTTCCACCTCAGCCTTCCAAGAACTACAGACACGTGCTACCACACCCAGCTAATTTTTTATTTGCTGCAGAGACCAGGTCTCATCAAGTTGCCTGAGCTGTTCTTGAACCCATAGGCTCAGGAAATCCACTCACTTTGGCCTCCCAAAGTGCTGGGAGTACAGGCTGAGCCACGAGCCTAGTCAAGATTAATTGTTTAAAGTGAGAAAAAATCCTAATAACTGCAATCAGAAATTTTAAAAAGGTAATGTTACAACTGATCCCAAGAAAATATAAAACACCCTCACAGATTACTATAAACATCTATATGTGTGCAAGCTAGATCTAGAAGAAATGGATAAATTCCAAGAAACACAAAACCTTCCAAGATTAAGCAAAAAAGAAGTTGAACCCCTGAAGAGACCAATAACAAATCACAAAATTGAATCAGTAACAAAAAACTGACCAAGCAAAGAAATTCCTAGACCAGATGGATTCACAAATTCTACCAGACATATAAGCAGCAGCTGATGCTAATCCTACTGAACCTATTCCAAAAAAATTGAGAGTGAGGGACCCCTCCCAAATACATTACATAAAGTAAATATCTTCCCAATATCAAAATCTAGTAAAAACACAACAAAAAGCCAGGCTCGATGGCTCAGCCTGTAATCCTGTGCTTTGGGAGGCTGAGGTGAGTGGATTGCCTGAGCCCGCGGGTTCAAGACCTGCCTGGGCAACTTGGCGAGACCTCATCTCTACAATAAATCAAAAAAAAAATTAGCCGGGCGTGGTAGCGCACGCCTGTAGTTCCAGCTACTTGGAAGGCTGAGGTGGAAGGATCGCCGGAGCCCAGCAGGTTGAGGCTGCAGTGGCCGGGAGCTGCCACTGCACTCCAGTCTGGGTGACGGAGTGAGACTCCAACTCAAAAAAACAAACAAACAAAAAAAGTAAACTACAAGTCAATATCCCTGATGAATACAGACACAAAAATACTCAATAAAATACTGGCAAATTGCATCAAATAGCACATCAAAGAGATTATTCACCATGATCAGGTAGACTTTATTCCTGGGATGCAAGATTGATTCAACTTTTGCATATCAATAAACATAATCTACCACATAAAGAGAATTAAAAGCAAGAATCACATGTATATCTCAATAGATTTTTTAAAAATCTGACAAAATCAACATCCTTCATGATAAAAACCCTCATTCATCTATTCATCAAAGTAATATACCTCAAAATAATAAGAACCATCTATGACAAACCCACAACCACTATCATAATGAATGTGCAAAAGTTAAAAGCATTCCCCCAAGAACTGAATCAGACAAGGATATCCACTCTCACTACTTGTATTTAGTAATAGAAGTCCTACCCAGAGCAATCAGGCAAGAAAAAAATAAAAATATTCAAATTAAAAAAGAGAAAGTTAAAGTATCTCTCTTCACAAATGGTATGTTTCTATATCTAGAAAACCCTAAAGATTCCACCAAAAACTCCTAAATCTGATGAGAAACTTTAGGGAAGTCTCAGAATGCAAAATCAATACTCAAAAATTAGTAGGATTTCTATACACCAACACCATTAGTACCGAATTGACACAATCCTATCTACTATAACCAAAAAATAAAATATCTGGAAAATCATCTAACCAAGTAGTTGAAAGATCTCTACAATGAGAACTACAAAACACTGCTGAAAGAAATCAAAGATAAAACAAACAAATGAAAAAACATACCATACTCACGGCCTGGAAGAATCAATATCATCAAAATGTCC
>CAUYQG010269219.1:0-10957 GCA_963574415.1 Tarsius wallacei
CCTTGGAGATGTCGCAATCAGGTAGACGTGACTGCTGTGACTTCCTCGCCGACCACCTATGGATGTCTTGGAGAACCTGTGACACAGGGACCCACTGATGTCCGCCCACATTATCACAGTGGCAATCAAGCTTGCTTAGAGTAGAGGGAATTTACAAGGCCTAAGGCCTAAGGTATCATGCATTGGGGCAAGGATTGCAAAAGTCATGAAACTGGTAATTACAAAGTTATGACCGCCCAGAAGGGGAGCGGGTGGGGATTCGCTCTTCCGGTCAATTGGGCGCTATCTACAGGGAAACCAAGGGAGTGCCTAGGAGATAAGGGGAGTGCACCCTCCACTAGCTCTAAGGAATGTTATTCGGGAAGGTGCAGGAGCATTAGAATGCTTGTCTCACCCTTTGAGGGGTTGTGATAATGTGGGCGGACATCAGTGGGTCCCTGTGTCACAGGTTCTCCAAGACATCCATAGGTGGTCGGCGAGGAAGTCACAGCAGTCACGTCTACCTGATTGCGACATCTCCAAGGAAAAGGATTGAAGCCAGGGCTTTGGGGGGCTACACTGCCACACTCACCCAGACTGTAGGCCCGCTCCCTGTCTGTGGGGGGCGAACTTTTCTTAAATAAATCTTATCTTCTCTCTCCTCTGGGTGTGTCGCCATTATTTGCATCTACTTGGATCTCTGGCTTGCCGGCTCTGGCAGTGCTGCGCCTCTCTCTCCATCCATCGTCCCACCCTCAACCTCTCCGTGCCCTAACAGTGAGGCAGGGCGTCTTCTTGTCCCATCTCAGCGCTTAAGACAGCCGTGATGCCCAGAAAGGTGTGCTGCCCCCCACCTTGGCCCTCAGGCCAGGCGTCATTGTCCCCTCTCGGGGCTCCTCTCTGCTCCTGTCTCCAGGGCGCCAGGGACGCAGGCTCAGGGACTCCGTGCCCGTGTTCAGTACTGACTAGGACCTCAGGTAGCACCAGGGGACACGGGCGGTGCAGGACCCAAGTTTCCTTCTGCGTCCCCCAGCAGACCATGGGATCCTGGGCAAGCTCTCGGCTCCCCAGACCTCCGCTTCCTCCTCTGCAAGGTGGCACCACAACAGCCTCCTCACAGAGACCTTGCGGCAGCAGAAAGGACTGTGGGGGTGAACCCGCCCTGGTGGCAGGCGAGAATGCGCAGCAGATGCTCAGTGGTGTGCGACCCGGGCGTGGCCAGGAGTTAGAGACAAGCCCTTCTGTACTCACGGTCCCTCATAACCCCAGGTGGCCCCTACGAAGTGGTTGCTACCACCAGGGCCTAGAGGACGTTAATCCTCGTGGGACCAGTCTCAAGATCTGTCTAGATGAGGCGTCCTCTGCATCCTGTCTGTTATAAAAGCACTCCACACCCACGTGAGAGAAAGGGCAGTGAGGATTTTCGCAAAATAAAATAGTAGCCATGCTTATCTCTGGATGAGGTCCCGTGTGTGTGCGCGCGTGTGTGTTTCTGTGTTCTATACGGAGCATGAATCGTTTCTATTTAGGGACGAAAAATAGGAATAAGACTCTGGAGGAAACCGTGGTGTGAGGAAAGTCCTGGTGCCCTGGGAGGCGGGGCCGAAAGCCCCAGAGGTGGGGGCATCAGTGGGGGACCGAGAGAAGAGAAGAGGGAGGAAGGGCGGCTGGCCCCAGGGCTGAGTCTGAGCCCACTCTTTCTGGCACTGCTTGTGGGACGTCCTAGAGCTGTGGGGACAGGGCCCAGCCCCCGCCGCAGGACACAGACCCCTCAGCCTGCCCTCAGGCCCACAGGGGGCATCACCGGCTGCTGAGCCACAGCTGGGGGGCCTCATGGCCTTCTATGGCCCAGCCTGAGGCTTTGCCTTCCCGTGAGCAATATGCCCCCAAGCACTGGTGAACTTTGACACTGGCAGGAAAGTGGGTGTCTCAGGAACCACTGACGCCCTCCAGTCAAGAGCTCTGTCAGAGGCAACAAAGACAAAGACCTTGAAGGTGTTCTGTTTCAGAGGGTCTCTGCGCCTGGCACTGGCGGTGAGGAGAGGACAGAGTGGATGGAGAGACTGCTGAAGGGGGGATTGTGGCGAGACACACTCAGCACCACTCAGACGCGCCCGGCACTGGTGAGTGCAAAGGCGCAAACACAGTCCACTGGGATGTTCCCAGTGTGACTCGGCAGAAAGTGCTCCGAATCCTCCTCTCTGGAGCAAGTTAAACGCAGGATGTGGCCACAAGCACAGGGCGGCGCCTGAAGGCCAGCACCAGGCACGCCACCAGGGCCTTGCCCACTCTCCCAAGTGCTCCCTCGGGCACTGTCCACGCGTTTGGAGCACACAGACCTCTTTATGATGTGTCCGTGACTGACATGCATCTTCCACCATGCCGGGGCTACAAAACAGCACTCCTCTTGAAAGTGAGTCTTACGTGTTGATAGAACCAACAGCCGTGGGGACCCACATCTGGCAAACAGGCCAAAGCATTACCACTGGAACATTCCACCTGGAGTTGGAATGAGGCATGACTCGGGATAACCGATTGGAAGTCCGTGTCCTGGTGTCAGGCTGGCCACACTCCCTGTGCCATCGTTAGTCAGCCATGAGAGCGGAAGCCAGTCATGAACACGTCCTGCACGGGTCTCCTGGTCTACAAAACGCGGACGGTGCCAGGGCCTGCCTGGAAATGTTGCTGTGAGGGAAAAAGAAGCCACTCACATGAGATACGCACGTGGTCCTGGACACAACGTGGCCGAGCAGTGCATATGAAATGCTCGTGTGGGACCACACACTGGGCACGGAGTGCCTTCCTCCTTCCCTTCCTCCCTCTCTTCTTAACCGTGGTAACAGTGTGTCTTAAATCCTTACACAGTACCATCCACACTGAGGTTAAAAACACGGTCATGGTGGTAGCAGCACACACGAAACACATGGCACCGCACATGCCACGTGCTAAATACATGGTAACTGTGCTGGCCACACTTATGAGATACGTGGTACCGCACACACCATGCACTAAATCTGTGGTCACCCCGGTGGCAGCACACATGAAGTGCTTACGTGGTTTACATACTGTGTGCTAAATACACAGTCACTGCGGTCACAGTCGCGGCAGCAATAGGAGTAGAAGCTGTGACAGCTGCGGCGCCGTGGGGCTGTGGACGCAGAGGTCCCAGAGGTGTACAGAGCCTCCCAGACAGCGACTCTGGGAGCCACACGCGTGCCCTGCGTGTCTTACTCACCTCTTCTGCTTGTGAACCAAGTGAACGCAGGTGGTGCGTGTTCTCCAAGAGCTCTCCCGTTCGCGAGGAATATGTCGCAGGCAGCTTCTGCTTCAGTGGATTTAAATCATTGCTCCAACACATCCGAATAATTAAGATGCTCTGCTCCCTAGACATGCCAAACTGTGTGTCTTTTGTTAATTCCCAGTAAGGATGTATCAAGCTCATGCAAATTATATTTTAAAAAACCACTAAACTAGATCTCATCAGTCTAGTGATGAGATGAGGCTAAAAGAGATGTATTCAGTCCATCAACAAATAATTACTGACCACAAATTCGGGACCGTGTCGGCTGGCCTCTGTGCTAGCCACCCACCAAGAAGGACGCCACGGGGGCTGGCCTGCAGCCTGGCGTGTGTCATGGCCCTAGGCGAGGGCTATGGTTCGCCAGCAGCGGTGGCCCTGCTGCCCTCATCTGGGCTCACAGCTGCGTGAGGACAGCCACTTCTGCCTCTGTGACCGCTGACTCAGGCTGGGCCCGCAGGAAGTGGGCTGGGAAGATCAGGCTGTGAGCCATGGGTGCCCCCCACCCATGCTGATGACCCTCGGCTCCAGCCCTTGAGAGTCGCTCAGCCACCCCCCCACACAGCCCCTGCCCCAGCAGAGACTCAGGTGAGGATCACGCCCATTTTTTTCAGACCTTAGCAGGCTTGGGTTCGGGTTCAAGCTGCTCACACCAGACTGGCCCGAGAAGCCTCAGACTATGGCATGCTCTACCACCGATTATCAAGTCACGCAAATGGAAAAGCTACAGACCATGACACAGGTACACACATGCACGCACGCATGCATGCACGTGTACATTGATAGCACACACACAAGTACTGCCAAGGTCTTGGCTCCGGTTGCCTGCTAGTGGGCGCACAGCCCTGGCACAGCCTCCCTGAGTATCACTCTGGCAACGTGTATAACAGCCTTACAGGTTTTCTCACTGGCCAGTAATCCCATGTCAAGAATGTGGTTCGGGATTTTAAAAATGTGGAAAATAGACACGATGGAATATTACCCAGCCATAAAGAAGGACGAACATATGGACTTCGCAGCAACTTGGATGGATTTGGAGTCGATCCTACTCCATGATCTATCACAAAGACGAAGAACAGAGTACCACATGTTCTCACTCATAAGCGGACCTGGAACAACTATTGTAATACTATAAGAAAGGGACTGGCAGTAGTGGGAAACTGCCAGGCGAGGGAGGGGCACACGTCATCCACAAAGGTACCTGCGTAATAAACATTTGTAAACCTAACCCTGATGCATCCCACATCTTTAAAATAAAGGGAAAAAAAGAATGTCGTCCAAGGGAACTGAACATGCACAGACGCTCCCTCTAGGTGGCCTCCCTGTGTATGGACTCCCTCAAAGCCATTCAGAATCGGACTTTCGAAGATTTTTAAGGGCGTGAAAAAGTCACCACAAAGCCCTAGATTTATGTAAAAATGTACGTATTCGTGTAAAAATACATGTGCACACGTGTCATGTGTGTCCACGAACACTCCTTCCTGGGCCCCCGCCCACCCACCCTCTCCAAGGACCCCTGGGTGCACCACGGCCCCATTCAGTCTCCTCGCCCCCCCCCCCCCGGCCTGCTTCTCCCTCACTCCCTCCTCAGTAAATGGGACCTTCACCAGAAACAGGGCGAGACACCAGGGCGTCCCCTCAGACAGCTTCCCCCACCGCGCCTGGCACCCGTCTGCCCGTAAGACCTCCGTCTCTTCCAGAGGCACCGCTCAGGCCTCGCCTGCCGGCATCCCTGCCTGGACCCCAGGTGTGCCTCTTAGCTGGTGTCCCCGAGCCTGCCCACCTGCCCACCACCTACTCACACAGCAACTAGGATCCTTCTAAAAACACACGGTATCAAAAGTACAAAACGGCCCTTCCTCCATGTCCCACACGAGGGCTTGTCTGTGCCGCAGGGGCTTTTGTTTCCTGTCCCGGTCAGGCATGCTTGCATTTTGCCGTCTTGGCAGGTCTGGCTGATCACATGGCCCGAAAGGACAGGAGCAGACACGTCTTCATGGGTGAGTGGCGTGACTTGCAGACGTGCTCTGAGAAGGGTGCGGGGAAAACCCCGGCTCTCAGAGTCGGCTCTCGAATTCATTTGTTACACACAGGTCTGAGTATACATTGTTCTTTTACAATTATTTTAAAAGGGCAAAGACCATGAGTGAGTGCTCACTGGTGCTGAGGGATTTACAAGCATCGTCTTGTAACTCCAGACACACATCCGAGGCTGAGATGGCCGTGATCTTGAACTACAGTTGAGCAACAGAGGCTGAGGACAGTCAAGAGACATGTCTGGCTCAGTGGAGTCGCAGTCTCCTGTGACTTGAGGGCCTCCACAGCCCACCTTCCCCCCGGCACACAACATGAGAGCGTCCTTCTCTGTCTCGGAGCCGTGTGACGTTCACCGTGCAGACGAGAAGCTGCCCCACCCGCCCAGGACCCAGCTCCTCACCGCAGCCTGCTGTCACCGGGGACAGTTGGGAACACGGGGTCATGGGCTTCATGGGCGTCAGCACGGTCATGAGGTCCTTGGTGGCGTGGACATCCTCAAGTTTGGGAAACCCTGGTTTAGGTCAGGAGCCCAAGGGCCTGTTTGTGCAGGGTCCTCGAGCTAAAAGGTGTTTCTACATCATTTCAGGGTTGAAACACGAGGACTCCCCTCTTCATGTCCATAAGCGGGGCACTCTTGAGACAAGCGTCTGTTACCCGCTGTCGTGGGCACTCAGTGCCAAGCCCGACCAGAGTCCTTGAGACAGGCTGTGCTGGCCTGCAGAGATACTTACCGTATCATCCTTTCTGGGAAAAGCCTACCACCTCCTTCGAGCCCTCCCTCCCCTGCCCTCAGATCCGAGGTTCACAAGGCCTGTCTGGGAGGACCGAGCACCCCAGGAAGAACCAGACTCCAGGTAAGGCCGGGGCCAAGGGATCGGGCAGTGAAGTCCAGAGGGCAGTGTGTGGGGTGCACATGACAGAGTGGGGGCAGGGAAGGAAGGGGGGACAAGAAAGAGGAGCATGTGGCAGGGGACTGTGACATGGGGCCTCCCAGGGCGTGGGGAAGGCCGGCCATGCCGAGGGTGGCGTCAGCGGCGTCTCCAGCCTCCGGTCTCTCCATGGAGCACAGCTGCGTGTGTTTTGAGAGGCTGCAAGTTGCTGGCTAGGTGCTGCCCTGTCGTCAGGGTTGACAGGCATCTCTGAGGCTTCTAGCTATGAGGATAAGAATCGTTCTCCACCCTGAGAGGGACCCTCGTTGCAGCGTGCCTGGCCCTAGTCCTGGAAGGCGGTGGTAGCCACACCCACCTGAGGTTCCCACAAGCCCCCAGATCACACTGGCTCTCGGGAAGGGCTGCCTCGTTTTCTGCAACCACCATCCTTAGGGTGAAATTTTTCTGACTCCCGGTGCTCGGGATGTCTGTGGAGGCAGGGTCCTGGAGAGCTGGTAGGTCCCATCTGCTCCACAGCGCTCGGGTAGCAGGAAGGCACAGGCCTCTGACAGCCGGGGATGGGCGCAGCTAAGAGCCGGTGTCCGAGGCACCACGACAGAGGCCAGGGCTGCCACCCCGAGAGTGTGGCCAAGTGAGACAGGACACACAATGGCCAAGGAACAGAAACGCCACCTCCCGCACACCTGAGGACCTTGGTGACACTCGGCGACAAGGGCACACAGGGCTCAGGCCACCCTGGGTGAGCAGCTTGTCAAGTGCCCTTACTGCCTTCTCAACTCTGCTAACTGTCACACAACCCCACTCCGCAGTCCCACGTGACTGTCTGTCATATTTCTCAGGTGCTAAATGGGCCCGTGCCAAGCATGACGCCGGCCCAGGACTCCCTGGTACCGGCGTGCAGTCTTCTAGTCTCCACAAAAATAGAAACGTCGGGTGGCTGGAGTCCGAGGCGTGGCCCCTGCAGCAACAATCCTGCCCAAGGGGAGAGAAGGGCAGATGGGAAGCGGGGCTGCCGTGACTACGGGCAGCCCTGGGAGAGCGTGTCTTCCCGACTTTGTTTCCTATAAGCCTGAGGAAAGCATGCTGGGAGCGCCCAGCTTGGAGGCCCACACTCCACGCCTGTCTGTTCCAGCTTCCCGTGGAGACGCTTTTGACCTGGAGACCAAATGAGGCACGCTCTTACACTGTGGTGCAGGGCTGCCACCAGGGCCCGGTGTGTGCCTGGACACTGCACCCACCCAGGAGCGCCAGGGCTGACCTCAAGGTCACCCACCAGGGAGTCGGCTCAAGAAAGGCCGAGGCTCCCCACCCAGAGATCACCCGCCCTGATTCACTTCTGAAACTCCTCTCTGCGCGGCCCCTCCACTGGCCCAGCCTCCACTCCCGGCCTTCCCGGAGCATCAGCAGGGAGACTCGCCCTGCTCCACCCAGCCGTGATCTTGCCCACAGTTGAGAACACCAGCGCATGACCCTGAACCTGGCTTTTGTGCCACCAGATTCCAGTTCTGTTCCCTCAGGTCTAAAGTTTCATCGCAGTGGGATAAAAACAATCGCCCAAACCCTGTTGCAGAGCTGCCTAGGAATGCTTGAGATAGCATATGGGATTTTTCATTGACGCCATAGCTTTCATGTAAGGATAGGAATATTAACCTAGAACAATCCTGCTAGCTTCTACACACTGGGCTTAGAGGTGGATTTGTGATTAAAACCTTCAAGTAAACACCAACAATACTGAGTGACCATCAATTCTTTTGAAAATGGGAGCAGCCAATGGGAATTTGCTTCTAAGAACCTGCCTGTGAAACACGACATCAGAGCTCCATCTGTCTTCAGGGCGGTGAATGTCATCTGGAGGCTGGCTCACGCTGCATTTGGTGGCACTAGCTGGGAAGAACTCAGGGAGCTGAGGGAACCGTGGGGGCCCTGGGACCTCTCTGTCTCTCTGTGTCCTCCCATGCTGCATCTCCAGCATGGCAGCCTCCATGTGGACTGAAGTCTCAACACTCCGGCTTGGGGCTCCCAAGGCACCTGTCAGAGAGAAACACCAGCAGACGCTGGTGGCCCCATGGACCCCAGCGTGGGGGTGCAGTGCCACTTACGCCTTCCGTTGTTGGAAGCCGGTCACCAAGGCTGGCTGCGATTCAAGGGACAGGGACATTCTCTGATGGGAGGCGGGTAGAAGAATGTGTGGCCCTGGATTAAAGCCACCACCGAGGGCTTTTCACCCTGTCTCGAGGGAAGTGGTCCTGTCTGACATGCACTCATGATGCTTGAATGCCAAGGGTTCGTCTATGTTCCACTCTGCTTCTCAGCGCCTCGTGGCAAAATGGCCACTCTAGGGGCAGACACCATGACCATGTTCAAGACCAGAAGGCGTGGAGGGAAGTGTGTCGGCGGCTTGACCCCTTTATCAGGAGTTCTGCGTGTGCCACACTGGCCACAGCCGTCACAAGGCCACCCTCTTCTTCAGGGGAGCTTGGGACTTCCAGCTTCCCCTTGCTCAGCTGTGGAAGGGGCGCGGGTGGCAAGGGCCCGAGCAGCCCTGGGCCGACCACGCCTCGCCTCTGCCCTGCCTGCTGCATGGCAGCCCTGAAGGTCACGAGGAAGAGGAGCTTCAAAGAGCCACCTCTCACCCCAGCCGGGGCCACCAGGAAGTGACCCAGATACTCTGAGCAGATGAAACAGGCACCAGCCAGTGAGGGGGGTCACGAACAGCTCTGTTTTTGCACGTAGGATCAAAAGCTAGAGACTGGATTATAGGATTTAGATGGGAAGCGGAATCGGCCCCCTGTGGACACCGGCCAACTCGATCGGGGAACAAGGCGGCGAAGAGACCACCGACTATGGTGAGAGTTGCCATTGCCCTGCGAGTCCCACTTCCCAGGCCCCAGAGTACCAGGGGGGTGGGGAAGGAGGAGCCGCCCGGCCACCCCAGCCCAAGGGGCATGTCTTGCCTTCTAGAACATTCCTTCTGGGCTTCTGCCATCCACGAGTGAGTGGAAACAGGAAAAACTGTGGTTGATGACTTTATCTAACCATCTGCAACAATTATTCCAACGTAAGCTTTAACATTTTCTAGCCCTTGGCCTAGGAGGGATCTCCTCCCCGGAAGCCCAGACCCCCTCTCCCAGCCTGAGGTCTCATCCAAGGATAAGGAAACACACGGAGCCGAGTGTCTTTCTGGGCCCGTCATTCATGCAGGCCTCGGCAGCTCAACCCGACAGTAGCCGGGACTGAGAAATGAGACGGCCAGGTTTACCGACTCTGATCCCGTCCCAGGTAAAGGAACAGGCGTCCACGAAACACGGGCACTGAGGGCTGCTGACGGGGAAAGGCACGCAGCCCTGAGCACACCGGTGCCTTCTTGCTGCGGCCTGCAAGGGTGGCGGGGACCGAGAGCTGCTGGACCCTCAGGGAGGGAGGGAAAGCTCCCCCTCCAAGTGGAAGAACCCTGAGGTAGGACCGCGACGAGTGACCCGAGGCGAGCTGCTCCTGTTGACCACAGAGACCGTCAGGGCGTCCACGGCCTTCCCGCGTCTGGTTTCATCTGGAGTGGAAAGCACAGGCCTCGACCCTAAACTGTGGCCAACGTGATCCGGCGCGAAACAGACTCTTCTTAAACAAAAACCACACGGTACACATCATGGGAGTTGCCAGTCCTTCTTAATCATATCCAAGTTGATGCCCCTTTTTCAGTGTCTCCATCTGCTGTAAAATGTAATCAGGCAGCAAAAGGCTTGTGACACCCATGCCCCCACTCATATTTCAGATTATGCTGTGTCGTGACAATGTCTGACTCTCAGGGAGTGTAGCAAAATGATACAGTTGAACTTTTTCTCATTAAAAATGCCAGTGTAGGCCAGGCACATTGGCCCACGCCAGTCATTCCAGCACTTTAGGAGGTGGAGGCAAGAGGATTGCCTGAGCCCAGGGGTTCAAGAACAGCCTAGGCAAATTGGTGAGACCTCGTCTCTACCATACATCAAAAAATCAACCAGGCGTGGTGGTGCGTGCCTGTGGTTTTAGCTACTTGGAAGGCTGAGGCAGAAGGATCGTCTGAGCCCAGCAGGCCGAGGCTGCAATGGCCGTGAGCATGCCCCTGCACTCCAGCCTGGGTGACAGAGTGAGACCACAACTCAAAAAAGAAAAGAAAAACATGCCAGCATAGAGACATGGCTTAATCCCAAAATGCTGAGTTGCAGTGACCTCACGGACGTTCCCTGTGGTTCACACGTGACCGTCGGCAGACTCGGGCCCAGGACATTCGTTCTGTCCGCATGCAGTAAAAGTCGGTGAATCCTCACCATCGCCCACATGCTCGCGTGTCGTCTTTGGGCATGAATATATTTTTAAGAGAGAATAATCTCCACACAGGTTTCCAGAAAGAGACTCCCGCTGGGTTTTGAATGAAAAGGCTGATGAGATCCACTCAATGAGGTCACACAATGAATAGGCCCCATTAAACACGAATTTGCTTTTTGTTCTGCAAAGAGTAACACGATGTAAAACAGGGGTCAGTCACCCCCAGAGCACATGTCTAAGACAGCAAGCGAGCTGGCCGGAGCCCAGCACACACGCTGGTGTTCCTCACACGCCCTCACCACAGTGTTGCCAGAAACGAGACTCATGCAAGCGCTTTTTTCCCGTGAGCTGCTCGACTTCCTTGGGGCTGGCCATTTTGTTTATGTGGGGCTCACACACACACACACACACACACACACACACACACACACACACGAGCTTAGACCAACAA